>JAWZYT010002757.1:80000-82049 GCA_034508575.1 Petrolisthes manimaculis
TAATAAAAGAAAGGAGAAGAATAATTGGAGGTAGAGAAGAAGTAGATTAATGAAAAAGAGAATTGGAGAGAAGATAAGTGAGGAAAAGAAGTAGATAAATAGGTGAAAATAAGAAAGAAAAAGAATTAGAAGGTGGAGGAAAAGAAAATATGTGAGGAAGTGAAGTAGAAGACAGAGAAGATGATAAGGAATGAAGAAAGGGAGAAAGAACATATAAAAAGAATTAGAAGGTAAAGGAAAAGAAAATAAGTGAATAAGAGAAGTAGAAGACAAGGGAGAAAGAAATGATGGTGGTGAAGGAAGGAAGAGGAGGAGGAAGGATTACGAAAATGAGAATATGACGCTAATGACAACCACGGAAAAGAAAAAATGAAGAAAGCCAAGAGAGGTGAGGAAGGAAGGGAGGGAGGGAAGGGGGATGAATGTGGAGGGAGGGGGAGGGGAGGGGGAATGAATGAAGCCAGGTGGTTGAAAGTTGAGGGAGGGAGGAAGGAAGGTAGGGGGAATGAATGAAGCCAGGTGGATGAAGGTGGAGGGAATATGGAGAAAGTCAAGAGATGGAAGGTGGAGGGAGGAAGAAGTCGAAAATGGAGGGAGGAAAGAAAAATGGAGAAAGCCAGGATGAGGTGGAGGGAGGAAGGAGTCGAAAATGGAGAGAGCCAGGTGGATGAAGGTGGAGGGAGGAAAGAAAAGTGGAGAAAGCCAGGAAGGAGGTGGAGGGGTGGAGGGGTGGAGGGAGGGGACAGGTGTCAGCGTCAGGTAAGAAGGGGTCACATTAGGGAGGGATGAGTGTGGCTGAAGCTTGTCTGAGTAGGAAGGAGGGAAGGAGGGAGAGGGGAATGTGGGTCAGTGTGAGGGAGGGAGAGGGGAAGGGAAATAGAAAGGAGTGTAGGAGGGAGAGGAAGGGAAATAGAGAGGAATGTGGGAATGTGTGTGGGAGGGAGAGGGGAAGGGGAAGAGAAAGGAGTGTAGGAGGGAGAGGAAGGGAAATAGAGAGGAATGTGGGAATGTGTGTGGGAGGGAGAGGGGAAGGGGAAGAGAAAGGAGTGTGGGAGTGTGTGAGGGAAAGAGGGAGGAAGCTAGAGGGAGTGGAGTGAAAGAGGAAAGGAGTTATAGGGAGTTAGGAAGAGAGCTAGGGGGAAGTGTGAATGATACAAGTCTGAGTGGGTGACAAGATACGGAAAGAAACGAGGTCAGAGAGAAGTGGGGATGAAGAGAAGAGGGATTTGGAGAGGAAAGACGAGCGAGAGACATAAGAAAAGGGAAAGAGGGACAGTGGTGACGAGGTGGTAGAGAATGGGAAACAGTGAATAGAAAGGGATGAGTGAGTGAGTGAATGAGTAAATGATAGGGGGAGTGTTAGGGAGAAGTTGAAAGGGTTTGTAAAGGTTGTAGTTCTTTAATGGATTTACGTGATGTTGTGATGTAGTCAGAAAATTGGAGGTACACAAGTCCTTCAAATATTGCCACGAAACACCACCTCTATGTATAAGGACCTTGTTTCGTGGCACGGTCAGGAGGAATCAGAAGTCTCCAATTTTCAGACACGATCACAGGGTCCTTAAAGAGGGGTTGAAAGACGAGTGAGGATGTGGAAGAAGGTAAGGTGGAGTAATGATGGGAAACAGAGGGAGTGCCGATAAAAGGTCAAAATGGAAGAGGTTTAGGAGTGGATTTAAGGAGAGGAAAAGGAAGGAAATATAGGAAGAGGAGAAGGGAGGAAATATAGGAAGTGGAGAAGGGAGGAAATATAGGAAGAGGAGAAGGGAGGAAATATAGGAAGAGGAAAAGGAAGGAAATGTAGGAAGAGGAGAAGGGAGGAAATATAGGAAGAGGAGAAGGGAGGAAATATAGGAAGAGGAGAAGGGAGGAAATATAAGAAGAGGAGAAGGGAGGAAATATAGGAAGAGGAGAAGGGAGGAAATAATAGGGAGAGGAGAAGGGAGGAAATATAGGAAGAGGAGAAGGGAGGAAATATAAGAAGAGGAGAAGGGAGGAAATATAGGAAGAGGAGAAGGGAGGAAATATAGGAAGAGGAGAAGGGAGGAA
>JAWZYT010002758.1:0-2500 GCA_034508575.1 Petrolisthes manimaculis
TATTAGATAGAATAGTATGGGACATTTGATGGTCACTGTATACAAGGTTGAGAAGTGAGGTTTGTGAGTGACTGAGAGTATGAGGAGTAGGATGATGGGTGAGTGAGAGTATGAGGAGTAGGAGGATGGGTAAGTGAGTGAGAGTATGTATGAGAAGGAGGATGGGTGATGAGTGAAAGTATGAGGAGGAGGATGGGTGAGTGAGAGTATGAGAAGGAGGATGGGTAAGTGAGAGTATAAGGAGCAGGAGGATGGGTGGCTAAGTGAGTGTAGTAGTAGTAGTAGTAGTAGTAATAGTAGTAGTAGTAGTAGTAGTAGTAAGAGAGAGTAAACTGAATATATAATTAGAGAGGTGATGCGTATGAGGGGATGGATGGATGGGTAGGTGGGTAGGTGGGTAGGTGGGTGGGTAAGTTAGGTGGTTATTTAGGAGGCGAGAGGGAAAGTGGGTGTGTGGGTATGGAAATTAGGGGGTATGGGTGTAGAGGGAGGGTAGGTGTCTGGGTGTGAACGATGGGGCAGAAATGGAGGGAGGAATCAAGGCTGGGTTAGGGTGACTGGGTGGGATGTGGGTGTCTGTCTGTCTGGGGTGGGTGGGTGGGTGGGTTGGGGGTCAAGGTGTAGAGAGTGGGGGTATAGACGGAGGGAGAAAGGGAGGGGAGCACGGGGAGAAAAGGAGGGAGCACGGGGAGAAAAGGAGGAAGGTAGGAAGGAAGGTAGGGGGGAGCAGAGTGAAAGCGTAGACCAGCCAACCAACCAACCAGACAGACAGCCAGCCAGGGAAAGGTAAAGAAGGAAGGAAGGCAAGAAAGGTGAGAGTGTCCAGTCTGGCTTGAACGAATGAATGAATGGAAGGTGAAAATAGTAATGGGTCTGCCTGGCACGACTTACTGACCGACCCAACAACACTTTGTAAGAGTATACCTGGTGGTGATGGGGGAAGGGTATGGGTATGGGTATGGGTAGTGTGCATGGGAAGGGGGTGGAGTAGGGGGAAGGGGGTGGAGTAGGGAGAAGGGGGTGGAGTAGGGGGAAGGGGGTGGAGTAGGGGGGAGTGGAATGGAAATGGGTTGGAGTAAGGGGAAGTGGGGGAGGTGCAACTGGAGAGATGAAAAGAAACCGAGTGAAAGGGTACAATGACTTGGGTATAGAATGTATGAGTTTGTAGCAGAAAGGAAGGAAGGAAAGAAAGGGAAGAGCAGTGAAAGTTAACACGAGAGAAGTACGATAAGAAAGATAAATGAAGGGATTAGAAAGATGTAAAGAAGTGAAATTAACACGAGAAGCTATACACAGAAAAAAGTATAATAAATGAAAGTGTGTAAGCAAAAAAAGATAAATAAATAAATAAAGAAAGAAGATAATAAATAGGGGGATTAAATCAGAAAGAAAGGAGAAGTGAAATTAAGATACGATGTGACAAAAAAAAAAAAAAAAAAAAAAAAAAAAAAAAAAAAAACAGTAAATAAGAAGAAATAAAAAAATAAAAAAATCCGTGAAAGCAAGAATAAAAAGGTGTGGCTGCAGAATCTACATGATCGATAAAGTTTAGAAGATAATTAAGGGGATCAAAATCAGAAGGAAAGAAGTGAGAAGTGAAAGTAAGACAAGAAACGACAGAAAATAATAAAAATAATAAAAATAAAAAATAAAAATACCTGAAAGCAAAAAATATGAAAATAAAAAAAAAATCCCTGAAAGCAAAAAAAAAATAAGAAAATAAAAAAATAAAAAAATCCCTGAAAGCAAAAAAATAAGAAAATAAAAAATAAAAATCCCTGAAAGCAAAAAAAAAAAAAAAATACAAATCCCTGAAAGAAAAAAAATAAAAAAAAAATAAGAAAGTTAAAAAAAAAAGTAAGAAAAAAAAAAAAAAAAAAAAAAGAACAAAAAGTGGGGCATGGGAGATATCAGATAAGAATTCCTACCTCGTGTAAATACAGAGGAAAGAATGACAATGCAATACAAACACCTTGGCTGGTTGGAGGGAGAGAGGATTACAGATTATATACGGTATATATATTTTATTGTGATTTTTTGTGTTCATTTCTTTTCTTACGTCGTTGGGGAAAAATTCACTGAGGAGGATTCCCTTCGACGTAATACGACATTAGATTAATATTTAGTTCGCGTCTAGACCAGTGTGTGTGTGTGTGTGTGTGTGTGTGTGTGTGTGTGTGTGTGTGTGTGTGTGTGTGTGTGTGTGTGTGTTTTATAAGTTGGTGATAATTACCAGGATGTTTAATATTTTTTGTGGTTTGTTTTACACTGCATTACATTTACCTAAAAAATAAAAATAAATAAATATGATATTAAATGAGAGAGCGAGTGAGAAAGGAGTAATAGAAGTAATGAAAGAAGGAAACATAAATATATAATAATGATAATAATAATGAATGAAAGGAGATAGAGGAGACAAGATGATCAGTATAAAAGTTAAATGATAAAAGAAGAATGAATTATTAAAACTAATCCAGATAATTACACAATATTAAATAAA
>JAWZYT010002758.1:7500-35000 GCA_034508575.1 Petrolisthes manimaculis
AACCTTCAAAGTGTATGCGAATTGAGGCGAGTGAAAACAGCGTGAAGATATTTTTTTTTTAACCTGACATTGTGTGTGTATGTTTCTTCCTTTATTTTTTCTTATTATAGTTGAACAGATGGCAACATAATTATTAATCATGACTATAAACATTTCTACTCTTAAATTACTCCATCACTAAATTGTATATTGTTCTCTTCCCCTAAAAAACACCACGATTCCTCCCGTCATGTACACACTGGAATTTCACTTTTCTTTGATCTAACTCAACCAATATGAATCTTATCTCACATAACCTAACCCAGCCTAATCCAACCTAACATAGCCTAACACAACCTAACCTAACCCAACTTAACCTAACCATGTCCAATCTTACCTAACCTAACTTAACCTATTCTAACTCAATCCAACCTATCCTAATCTAACACAACCTAACCTAACCCAACCTAACCTAACCATACCCAATCGAACCCAACTTAACTTAATTTAACCTAATCAAACTCTACCAAACCTAACAACCCAAAATAACCTAACCTAATCTAACCACTTTCTCTGCCACAATGTCCACATCATATATTCTATTGTTTATACTGACCAGTCCTGTCCAAACTTATTTATATTTCCACCCACGTCCCTTCTCGTACAACTACTACTACTACTACTACTACTACTACTACCACCCTGGGCACATCTTCATATCCCTTCCACCCTCCCTCCTTCCTTCCCTCCCAGCCTACCTACTCTATTCACATCTCCCCCTCCCTCCCTCCCTCCAGCCTTCCTACTCTCTTCCCTGGGCTGGTTTTCACTTTCTCTACTTAGCATAATACTTTCCTTGCTCAGTGTTATGTGTTTATATAGTCAAGACAACCCCTGCTTCCGTGTACTATCAGGGAAATATACAACACAAATATATATACCCGTTTGGTGTGATAAGAATTAATGTTATAGAGGTAAAATTTAAAAATATAAAAGATTCTATGTAAAGTTTCTAAGGGAAGGAAAACATTATATTGGTTACCCATTGAAAAAGTTACCACTCCATTTTCTGTACGACACCCAGTTTTCTGCGTTATGTTTAGGGGTAAGTATTATATATCGAAAACGAAAGAACCTGTCGAATTAAACTGAAGAGGAAGAAAGAACACCGTGCTAACGTTAGACCTGGAAGACCCTGTAGCAGGAGTGAAAAGAAAATAGAGAGGATGAAACTGCAACACACACACACACACACACGGAGCATAACAACAAGAGCATACACACACACACACACACACACGGAACAAGAGAGCACCAACATCACAAACACACACACACATAGAGCTCCAGTAAGGGCCCTCAAATGTTTTAAAACTACGGGTGTGAGGCCTTACTGAGGGCAGCACTTCAACACTCAATTATCCAGTAAACGGGAAGAAAGGTGGAAATAATATAATGGAAGGAGTAATAATATGAAGAGGGTAAACGGTGGCAATAATATCAAGGAGGTAAAAGGAAGTAATAAAAACAATGGAAGGTAAGAAGGTGGGGGGGGGGGGTAATAAAATAATGGAGAGGAGGGGGGGGGGGGGGCTGGAGAAAAGGAGGTTATAATATAATATAGATAGACGAGGGGGGGGGGGTAAACAGGGGTAATAATATAATAATGGATTTAGTCTCTATGTGTGTGTGTGTTGGGGGGGGGGGGGGAAGCACTGGAGGGCAACAATATCAATAAAATACATACAATTTTCTCTCTCTCTCTACACACACACACACACACACAACTTACACCTCTCGGCCAAAGTATTATCCCCTCAAGTGCATATGAACGTTTCTCCTTACTAATAACAACAACAATAACAACAATAACACAAACAAACAAAATTTTCACTCCAAATATATACGATTACGGTTAAAGGCTCAAATTACCCGGAACTGTAGAGTGAGTAAGGTAACTAACCGGACGAGGAGGAGGGGGGGGGGGGAGATTATCCACTTATAGCCCCCCCCTTACCCCCCCAAGGCACGCGTCCCAAACCCCCCAAAATAAACAACAACAACAACAACAATAATAACAACAACAACAATACTATATAGCTGTCAGATTACCAAAGGCAGTAGTCAACTTTGGCAATAGACACAGAAGTAATTTTTCTTATATATTAGGAGTGTTAGTAAAAAAAAATAATAATAAGTGATAAGAGGCTAGAATAAAAATAAAAACGAAAACACACAATAACACTCTTGTCAATACGGAATATTAAGTCGTAAATGTATATCATGTATGTACACACACACGAACGATCCAGTAACACCTGTGTCTGTATAATTATCAACGTGTTTTGGGGAATGTAATATATTTTGTTCTAAACGGGACGCACCAATACTCACTCACCTTTCATTAAGTATTGTACACTCGTGATACATAATTTCTGACCAGAGTGTGAGGAGCAGAAAGCTTCGAATCGCCTGGTATTGCTCATTTCCCTACCCAGTACACCTATAGAGGCTGAGTTCGAATGCAGGGTGTGTGTGTGTGTATTGCCTGCCGTTCGTCTCTGGTCAGAAATTACGTATCACGAGTGTAAGTACTGTAGCTACCCTCGCAATCCAAAATATGTATCCAGGTTTGTTGCTTCGAATATCCTGATGGAGTATCAAGCGATCTCGAGCAATTATGAAACAGGACAAGAGTTGTAATTGGTAACTATCACATACGAAGGAGAAACACAAGGGGACAAAGATCGTGTTACTTTGGACACGGTTTGTAGGATCCACCAGTAACGTCCTTCCATAATTCATTTCTAAACCATCTTTCTTAAAAAAAAAAAAAAAAAAAAAAAAAAATCAATTAAGTTCATTATTTTGAAAGCAGACAACATGGGTGAAATTATATGTGATGTCTCTGGAAATAGTCAAAGTTTTTTTTTTTTTTTTTTTTAGTCTCAGAAGTTTGAAGGCTACTGGTGGTTCCTCATCAAACTGTGCCATTCAAGAAACAGACAGACCCCCAAAATGATACTAACCACTAGCTTACCTGTATGTATGTATGTATGGCCCGCTGCTGGATGGAAGACTTGGGAGAAACTTGATGCCTGGTTGGTTCATATTATATACAACAACAACAACAACAACACCAAGACATAAAGGTAATATATGGTGTTGTAATTATATCCATCACCGAGTCTAATACATACTGACACACATACAGACATACTCCCATAACCCATTAGCCTATATGCTTACATACTTCCGAAACCCATAACATGCATACATTATACATACATTATATACACACATGCATTAACTCCCCGTCTAGGAACCCAAGCCAACATCACGTTTTCAAGGAGGTGGAGATCACTGAGTTATTTATTCTTCCACATTTACATAGTCGTTATTTAAAGAAGTCGAATATACAGAAAATTATTTATATATATATGATGTAGCATAGTAGCTGTTAACTTTGCATTTTATCTAAAACTATTGGTGTTGTTTAAAACTCACACGTAAATCAAAGAGTTTCCATTTACACCACTATAACACCAATGTTTATATTTCCATTACAGATCTAAGGAGGTCTTCTATCATCATCAACAATCCTATTCCATAAACCATTAGCCTAACTAACGGCAATGCTGAAAAGATACAAACAATTGCCAGACTTTTTCCTTGATTCAGTATTCCCATTAATCAACCATAATGAAAAAACAAAAGAAAGTCTGGCACACATTTCATCCTCCCCTCCCTACCGTCCCTCCTTCCTTCTCTCCCCCGGGCCGAGGAAGGAGGAAGGATGTCCCCCTCTGCCCCCTTCCGTCCCCCTGTGGCTCCTCACGCGACTTTCCCCTCGGCTGTGTTTGTGGTCAGTCTGTGTGTGTGTGTGTGTGTGTGTGTGTCTGTTTAGTGTTTTGTTTCCTTCCCCAGGGGGCCACCACCACCACCACCAACCATTATACCTCAAGGCCACACAATACTCCACATTATTTTAAACTGGCGAAAATATACACCTGCTACCTCATCTAATTTATTGAGTTGTTCCGAGAAGATAATATAATCAAAGACAAATTACACCAAACCTTTTTCACATTGGGTACACTCACTCAGATATATTTATTTTCTTATTTTTGAGTTGGTGAAGGGCAAGACAGACAAGATCTATGGTATATATATATATATATATATATAATACTCGAAACTTTAGTGTACATATGCCCCCCCAAGATTCGAGTGTGCAATATCTCAATCTCCATGATATACGATACACGGAAGGAAATATCAAAACATCGCTCACATGCAGACAATTTAATTAAAGGGAAACACCACCACGTCAATATCAGAAAAGTTCGCAGACTGGTGTGGCATTCGAGAACTTTTGTGTGACAACAAAACATTAACACACATTGCTCAAAAAAAAAAAAAAAAAAAAAAAAAACAGGAACACACTATGACGTCCTTCTCTGTTATAATCTCTTTCTTTTCTTACCTCTCTTCTCTGTTATAATCTCTTTCTTTTATTACTTCTCTTGTCTCTTAATCTCTTTCTTTTCCCTTTTATTACCTCCCTTCTCTGTTATAATCTCTTTCCTTTTTCTTACCTCTCTTCTCTGTTATAATCTCTTTCTTTTATTATTACTTTCCTTAATTCTCTGTTATAATCTCTTTCTTTTATTACCTCTCTTGTCTCTTAATCTCTTTCTTTTCCCTTTTATATTTTCACTTCTCTGTTAAATCTCTTAAAATTCCTTTCATTTTTTCCCCTCTCTCCCGAAATACGTGAATGTTGGGTTGGCTTCCTGAATATTGAGTTATTTAGCATATTTATATAATATTTCGTGCAATGAGAGCATCGTGCAACATTACAAGCAACGCAAGCAATAACGATAACAATGCACATGTGATCGTCAACATGTTAACCACCACCACTTTCTGTTCTAAGTCATAACAGCTGGTGATCATTGTAAAACTCATTCTCATTTCAGTCATTTCTTCAAGTCATTTCAGTCATTTTATCAAGTCATATCACTATCAGGTCATATCAGTCACTTCAAGTCAATCAGTCACTTCAAGTCAATCAGTCACTTCAATTCAGGTCCTAAAAATCAGTCATTCTTCAGTAAGTCACATCAAAGACCAAAAAAAAAATACTGAGGGGCTACTGATACCTCCAAACTGTGACCATAAAACACAAACAAACAACTTCCTTATGTATTCCAGTGAGGGAATATATTGTTGTTGAGTGGAACAGTTTGTAGGAATCATTATAGTCCTTCAGATCATTATCATCATCTGTGTACTCACGTTGCCTCAGGGTCGTCTCGTCCTTCCTTCTGGTGTGGGTTGTGGCTGCTGCTGCTGCTGCTGCTGCTGCTGTGGTATTGCTGGTGTTGGTGTTGGTGTTGGTGTTGAGGGTCTGGGTGCCGTGGGTGGTGTGGATGTTTGTGTGTGCCTTGGTGTGGGTGTTGTGTGCGTTTGTGTGGGTGTGGTGTGTCTTGGTGTGTGTGTGTATGGTGGTGTGGGTCTTGGTGTGGGCTGCGACGTCCCTCACACCTTGGCTCCATGTGCGTCGCCAGTGACGGGGACGCCAGCCTTTGGACCTCTGACGTATGCGTACCCTGGGGACAAACAAATATAATGACATAATTAAATTATCATTAAAATAAGAAATAATCCCAACTGATAAGAATTTAAAATGACAAAAGTTATATTTTCTAACTGACAAGAATATAAAATGACAAAGTTATAGTATTATTAAAACTAATGAGAAGCTATAATGACAATAATTCAATCTTTAACATGAAAAGATTAAAAATACGATTGAAAATGACAAATTACAGGCGACAAATCGTCAAAATAATATACGCTAAATAAAATCATGCAAACAGTTGAAACTTCACCAAACCGGACATTTTTATAAAGACTCATAATCAATAACAACTATAGAGACAACAACACCTTCGATTAACACGCTCTCGAAAAACTATACAAAACTACAGTATATAGATATTAGGCCCGTAGTTAAAAATAAATTGAGGGCCCTTACTGGAGCTCTATGAATTCTCCAAACTACTCCAGGCAACAGATTTCCTATTAGAAACACTGAAGCGTTCTGTGGCCTGGATTATTTGGAGGGTTCATAGAGCTCCAGTAAGGGCCCTAATATTTATTTAAAACTATGGGCGTTAGTCTCTGTAATAGTGATTGGTTGTCAATAAGATACACTGTAATGGATTTATTTCATTCACCCGACGCAGGAGGACTATTGATCGTCATATTGTTCCTCGGCATTAAAAAAAAAAAAAAAATGTGACTGGGAAACCTTACAACTAAAGTGAAGTGTTGGACAAAATAATGAGATCTACACACACGGTAAAAATAATATAAAAATCTCCCCTCCCCCTCCTTTCTTCTTCCTCTCCCTTTTCCTCTTCCCCCCTCTTCTTCCTCCTCCTTCTCCTTCTCCTCCTACTCTTCCTATTCCTCCTCCTCCTCTTCCTTCTCTTCTTCTTCCTCCTCCTCCTCCTCCTCCTCCTCCACACACATACTTGAGAAATCGCGTGTAACAAAACTGAACATAAGGCCGAGAAGGTGGCGTGTTTTTATCCTAATTCTCTCTCTATTTTTTTTTTTTTTTTATTGTACGACCATTGGCAAGTTTGCACGTTCTCGAAATCATGCAAAACGATCGTTAATTCGAGGCGGCGAGAGAAGATAAGTGTTGAGGCTGACAGTGAAAGTGAGTGAAGAGAAGAAGGAAGTGAACTGGAAACAATGTGAAAAAGAAAGATCGAATTTAAAAGGTCGAGAGAGGAAAATGGACGATGAAAGAAGTGTTGGTGGAGAAAGCTGGATAGAGAATAAAATAAAAATACACATGCAATTAAATAGAACAGGAGTATACAAGGAAGAAAGTTAAGAGAGAGGGGAGGAAAATACATGATGAAAAGAAGGAAGGGAGAAAGCTGGAGAGAAGAAAATGCATGATGAAGGAAAATCTATCTTGAAGAAAGTTAGGGTAGAAAATGCATGAAAGAAAATGTTAGAGAAGAAAATAAGAGATGAAATAAATAAAGTGAGAAAGTCTGCATTGTAGAAGAAAATATAAGATGAAAGAAAACAACAGTGAGGAAGAAAGTTGTTGAAATAAAAATCCTCTCTCTCTCTCTCTCTCACACACACACACACACCAAATTATCTATATTTAACCATGGACTTTATTTATCACTTGGATCATTACACAGCTGAACACATTAGAACCAAAACACCCATGGCCTTGGCGAATAAAAAAAACTGAGTCTTGGCTAGTGATGTGGAGATGAGGATAGTAATATGAAAACCTGGCTAGTTATCCTGAGACTTACTAGTAATATAGGTATTTGACTAGTAATATTGAGGCTTGGCTAGTTATACTGAGATATGCTATATAGTAAAAAAGGGAAATGTCTGCATGGTATAATGGAGGCATGAGTCATAATAAGGTAGGATTTGGTTAGGTTCATCTGGTTGGTTGGTTGGTGGGTTGGGTGAGAAGGTCAAGGTCAGATGGGACAGGTTAACCTGGAGGCATCTTGACTCACTCACTGGTTCTCACTTCCGGCTGTTCCTCCCCCCCCCCCCTCTCTCTCTCTCTCTCTCTCTCTCTCTCTCTCTCTCTCTCTCTCTCTCTCTCTCTCTCTCTCTCATTTAGCTACATTTCACTATACTCACCACTTCGCTACTTCCACTTCAACAAACACACCACTTCACCACTACAATACACTTACCACTTCATCACGATAGGCTAACAAAACTAGTCCCTTTATCACAACAAACAATACACTCGTTCACTCACCACTTAACAAAAGACTCCACATTGCCTACCACCGTCTTCCTTCTCCCTTTCTTCGTCAACTTCATCTTCTTGACGGGGGAACAGGGTATGGGGGTGGGAGGGGGTTGTACTGCCATGGGTGGGGGAGGGTGGGATGGGGGGTGGGGGGGTGGATTACAGGAGATGGCACACAGTTTCAAATCTCTTAAAACTTTACCACGTCACCAAACATCAACGGTTCCTCTACTTGTATTATTATTATTATTGTTATTATTATTATTATTGTTATTATTATTATTATTATTATTATCGTCTTGTGTTGAATTGTTTTGCATAAGTCCGACACTCTCTGGTCAAACAGGTATTTTATTATTATTTTGTGGCCATTTGTTTTGCATATGTTCAACACTGTCACATAATAATAGTATCCATATTGTCTTGTGGTCCGTTGTTTTGCTTAAGTGGCTCCAAATCACCCAAAGATATCCACGACGACGAAGAAACACAGTGAAGAGATAACACCGCTAACACCACTGCTACTTTTTAACATTACTCGTATTGCAGTTAGCGTATTAAACTTTGCACTATTATATCACTGAGTCACACGGTTTTGATATGCTTGTATTTTTAACCTGTTTGTCATAATGTTCACTGATAGAAAGCATTATAGAAATCAAAACGTTTTCCATAACAACACCACTTTTATATGTTTAGTCTATAGCGATTCACCTTTTAAAAAACACTTGACTCTGCTCACATATCAATTAGTCTGCATGGACGATTTTAAAATACACAATGTTTCTCAATATGTCAATCTCATTAATACTGGTGTGTGTCAGAATGCGTGAGAGAGCGAGTGGAGGTGTGTGTGAGTGTTAGTGAGTGAGTGAGAGAGCAATACACACACACTGACACACAGACAGTGGTAGGTGGTAGGTGGTGAGACATCTATACACCCACCACCACCCACCCACCCACCTACCACCCATTAACCTTCTCCTCCCTTCGTCCCAGCCCATGTCCCAGCCTCCCCTTCTATCCTGTCTTCCCCACTCTTACTCTCCCTCGTCCCTCCCTCCCTTCCCTCTACCCTTGCTTCTCTCTCCACGCACAACTGGCCTGCTGAGTGACTCATATCCACGTCCGTTTCCTCTCTCCTGACTTTGGCCCAACATTCATCACTTTAATTGGTAGTCTAATGAGTTAATAATCAATAATCAACTCAAATTAATACAAACTTACACATTCACATGATAATAATAAAATGTACATATATACAAACGTTAGATAATGTCGTGAAATATTGCACAATCATGTTCAGAATCGATTATTGTGCAATCATCTGAACACCAACACCGCGATGATTCAACAACACGGTATAATGATTGAAATGTCCAAGTTGTAGATTCCGGTACGTCAGAATAAAGTCAGTAATGAGACGATGAATAATAACACTAAATAAATACAAATATATACATACAGAATACACATACAGATGAATAATAACACTAAATACAAATATATACATACAGAATACCTGTAAATATACCTTTAAATATAATCATCGGGCGTTAGCAAAAGTCAACAACAAATCCTACTCATTAAGATAATTAATTAGATCTTATAAATATTTAATGCTAATATTTAATTAGTTTACAAACATACCAATACATTTAGAAGGAGGGAAGAACATAACAGTTTTACTCCAATCATGCACCGTTTCTTCCTGAGGTTCCTCGTAATTTATTTGTATTTTATTTTATTTTTCTCCGGATACAAAAAAAAAAAAAAAAAAAAAAAGAGGAGATGAATTTTTATTTTATTTTTCTCCGGATACAAAAAAAAAAAAAAAAAAAAAAAAACCTGGAGATGAATTTCCTGTGTACTGGTTTCATACTGGTTCACCTTTACCCTGTCCAGTCCTATACTCCCTCTTCCTGGACCCCGTATTCTCTGCCCCCTTCCCCCTTATTCCAGTCACCCTTTTCTAGCACCCAAAAAAGGGAGAAAGACGATATAGGGTAAGCAAGGAAGGAAGGAGGAAGGAAAGATGAAAAGGGGAGAAATTAAAGAGAAAAGGAAAAAAGAGGAGAGAGAGAGAGAGAGAGAGAGAGAGAGAGAGAGAGAGAGAGAGAGAGAGAGAGAGAGAGAGAGAGAGATTAAAAGTGTGATCAAGTAAGTAACCATTTCCGAGGATGGTGGAGGGAAAGGTGTGTCCGTTATTATAATTACACGTGCAATACAACACCAAACTATCACTATATACGACACCTGCTGCACTGCGAAAAACTTATATTAGACAGAGAGATAGATAGATAGATAGACTCTGGAACACTCTCAGGTATTATTTTACTATATTTACTCTTATTAATTTCACACCTATTATCTGCTAACTTCATGATGGTCTTTCGTGGTATTGTTCCCTAGAGTGTTGGGGCTTATAAACAAAAATGAAGAGAAAAGAAAAGAAAGGAAAAAAATATCCGGTTCAAACCACCAGGACAAACTACCAGACAACAGAGACAACAATGATAATAACATGATAGAATAAAAAATGCACAAAATAAATATTCCACAGTGTCCCCTTCTTGACGCTCTACCTGTACAACTAGTTATGAAAGAAAACGTGTTGGTTCAAAGGTTAAAATATTTCCAGGGGTAACAAACATATTTCACAGTGGTTCGTGTACTCGAGTGAATTGTTTAAACTGTAAAAAATTTATCGCTTCGTTCAGCTTAACAAAAGATAGATATATAAATGCAGTACATAAATATATATTAAACTATGTAGTGTGTGTGTGTGTTTATGTGTTTTAGAGGGTACTCACAGAGGTATCAATGTGTGTGTGTGTGTGTGATTGAGGGGTATTTACAGGGGTATCTGAGTGGTAATACTGATGGGTAGACCTGTGTGTGTGTGTGTGTGTGTGTTAGAGGGGTACTCACAGGGGTATCTGAGTGGTAATACTGATGGGCAGACCAGCATCAATATCAGTCTCAGGGTCACTCAGGTCCATCCACTCGTCTGATGGGGTGGAGTCCTTCTTAGCCATAGTGGGTGTAGTGGTGGTGGGTGGTGAGGGTGGGGTAGTCTTGTCCTTCACCACACACAACACCCCTCCTCCTCCAGCTCCACCTCCTCCTCCAGCTGGCATATCCACACATCCTCCAACCAACAGGAGAGGAGGGACGGGAGCACCTGAACACACACACAATAGGTATAAATAAATAAATCTTAATATTAATAATAATAAATAATAATAATAATAATAATAATAATAATAATAATAATAATAATAATAATAATAATGCGGATGAGAATAATAACAATAATCTGCATAGTAATAATAATAATAACCAGTTAGTCACAATGACATCAATCCTTTTTTATTAGATCAAAGCTTATTAATCAGAACAATATTATTAACATGAACAGCAGATCTATCAAATAATCATCTATTTCTTCATGTGTCACCATGACTTTACCACACTTACCCTACACATACCACAATATTATACAAAGAAATTATTATATATATAAATGTGAATGGTGATAAACTCACCACTGATTTTGGATCGGACTGAAGTAACGCCTGGTGTGATGTGTGTGTGTTGGCTACGAGTGGTGGGCGTGAGAGAAGTACGAGTAGTGGGTGTTGTGGGTGTGTGAGAAGTGCGAGAGATGGGTGTGGTGGGTGTACGTGGGGAACGGGACGTGGGCGTGGTAGGCATGTGTCGGGTACGGGAAGTGGGCGTGGTGGGTGTACGTGGGGAGCGGGACGTGGGCGTGGTGGGTGTGAGGGGGGCACGGTTGGTGGGCGTGGTGGGTGTAAGAGAAGAAGTACGGGAGGTGGGCGTAGTGGGTGTATGTGGGGTACGGGTGGTGGGTGTGAGAGGAGCACGGGTAGTGGGCGGGGAGTAGGACGTGGGTGTGGGAAGGTGGTTGTTGTTGTTGTTGTTATTAGCTATGGAGGAGGTTGTAGAGGGAGTGGGTGGGGAGAGTGAGAGTTGGGAGGGGCTAGTGTTGGTAGAGGGTGGAGGGGAGGGTGTGCCGGTAGAGGTGTGGGCGTGGGGTGTGGGTGTGGGTGTGGGTTCGCTGGGTCCTCCAATACGTGTCAACTTGTATGAGAACACCTCGTGGACACCGTTCTCTGACCCGTCTGTGTTTGGTAGGGAAGACAATCTTTTTACAACAACAGGCTAAAATAATAATAAAAGTTTAGGTATACCGGTACACAACTATAGATGCTCAAAAAATATACTGGGAATATCTAAACTACTATCAGGTAATTCCAACATTAATGACATGAATTCCAATACAGATGCAAAGATATAAACAATGTGTATTAAACACTCTTATAATAATAATTGAAATTTACCTTGACTACCATCGAGTGAGCTGTTGTACGAGGCCTCAGTGTTGTTGCTGTTGTTGTTGTTATTTTTGTTGTTGTCTCCGGAGAGGTCAGCTGAGTGTGTGTGTGTTGTCTCAGACTCTGGCACCTCCTGTATGATGGATACAGCTGGTCGGGGACTTACACCAGGAGGATATACTGGTTCATATGAGTGGGAGTTCTGTGAGGCATTATACATGGAGATCTCATCATACATGTAACTAATGGAATCGAGTTGATCTTCTCGTACCACTGCAAACTGTGCCGTCACAACACCACCATCACAGTCGTCGTACTGGCTGGAGTCAGAGCGAGGAGGATTGACAGGGTCGTATCCTTCTGAAGGTGGTCGTATAGTGTCGTAGCCTACAGTGGATGGTGCCCGTACATCATCATATCCACACGAGGATGGGGCACCTATATCATCATAGCTGACTGTACTGGCTGCTCCAATGTCATCATAACCTATAGTGTGAGTGTCGTCGTGTGCTGGGTGTAACTCGGCGTAGTTATGGTTCTCTATTCCTTCCCTACTCCTTCCTACACGTCCGTACCGACCATAGTGCCTCACACCGATCAGTCTGGTGAAGGGTGACCGTTCGGGCTCCTCCTCGCACTCGTCTTCATGAATGGTTGACTTCTGGGGTTCAGATGTTGTTGGAACTACCTGCCCACCTTCACTCCAAAGGAAGGAAGAATTAGGCCTGATCCCTCTACCTTCTAACTTCTCCCTGTTCCTCTGTAATTTCTCCATGTTAGGAGCATAGAGATTCTCATAGATGTTTTCCGTCTCAGTACTGCAGTCACTGTCACCGCTGGCTTTATCACAAGGTGACAAATCCCTCTCTTTCTTCTGATCTTTCTTTGAATCACTCCCAGTCTCCTGAGGTGGGTCAGGTATTGGAGTCTTTGGAGGAGGTGGTAAAGGAATGGTGGCCGAGGAAGGCGGTGACGGGATGGGAGTCTTTGGAGGAGGAGGTAAGGTCATTGATTTGACCGATGGAGTGTGAGGAAGCACCTGAGGACTGTCATAAAGGCTTTCAGTATCAAAGGTAAACACAGAATTTTCATCAGATTTCTTCTTGAGGCTGAGGGGCAGCGTGAGACTACTACCTGGTGTGAAGTTTTTGTTTACATTATCACTTTGACTTCTCTCCAGTGCCTCTTCTGCTTCCTCCTTTGCTAACTGTTCCATGATCTTTTCTTTGTGCTTCTTTCTATCTCTGCTTCGTGATCTTGACCTAATACTCCATTTTCCATAGGTGGATTCCTCGTCTTTTTTCTCTTCCTTTTTCTTGGCTTTAGCTTCCTTCTTTGAACATTCACCAAAGTTCTTCCTCTCTTCTTCTTTCTTTTTCTCTTCTTCTTTGGCTTTTTCTTTATTCCTCTTTCGTTCCTGACTCTTTTCCCTAAGTTTTCTGAAGGTAAGTCTCTCATAACTCCTCCCTTCCCTTTCTTTATCCTCACCATTATCTAGTCCTCGCTCCTCACTCTCAGCCCTGTCCTCCTTCTTCTTGTCCTTCCTCTCCCTCAGTCTGCCTCTCCTGTACCACTTTTCTCTATCAGCTGAAGGGGACCTGTTCCTCCTTTCCCTCTCACGCTCCTCCTTCCTCTCAGCATCTTTCTCCTTGGTCTTTTTGACAGTATTCTTGACAGCAGACTTGACAGCAGTGTAGATCCGCGTCTCCTGGACCTTGCTATTGTTCCTCTTTGACTTGGCTGCCTCTGAACAAACGGAGCTGACCTCAGAGTGTGTGTCATCCTGAATACTGCTGCTCCCTACTGACCTCAGCTCTGGGTCTATGCTGATGCTGTTACTCCGCTTGTCCTCATCAGGGTCGACCTTTGATGAAGTTTCCTCCTCTTCCACAACATCCATTGTTATGATGTTTAGTGTCTTAACATCCTCGCCCACGTCAGATATCTCCAGCATTGAAATATCAGTCGATCTTTTACTCTCTGACTCGAGAAGGTCAACAATACCTTTTTCTTCACCATCTAGAGACTGGGTACCATCTTGCATATAAGGAGTAATCAAACTGTCTGTATTATCAGGGACACGAGTAAGACTAAAATCATGGTCTATATGTCTGTTCCCTTCCTTTTCTTGTTCCATATCCTTCTCATCAAAATCATCCACACTTGTGCCAGGTTCCTGTTCTAGACACAATCGTACCCTGAGAGCGATGGCACTGTCTTCACTACAGCAGGTATCAGACGAGGCCACCGTGTCCAGAGATGAATCCTGAGGTACGGGAGAGACACGGCCCAGTGGTGAGGTAGCGGCCAGAGCACACGAGTAAGTCCTGAGTGTAGGTGACATTGCTCCTGACATACCTTCAGTCGATATTCCAGAATCTATTGAGTCAGATTTACAGTGAGTCTCAGGCAAAGGGAACAGTTGGTCTCTGAGTTGTATTCTTCGCGCCCCTGACGTCCTGAGGTGAGGTATACTAGGAACTGGGGAGGCTACATGAAGGGACCTAGGTGCTGGGGAAGGAGACAACTCACAGTGAGTATGGGAGGAATTATTGTCTGCTGAGAGGAGAGAAGGGGAGACAGTGCCACTACCAAAATTGTCCTCGTCTTCCTCGTCTGTGCTTTCGTCCTTGTCCACCACATCGTCCTCAGAATCAGTCTCACCTTTGAACTTGTGCGAGGAGAGAGCCGTCTTGATTTTTTCACACACCTTTTCTTCGTCTGTTTTGTTGTCTCCCAATTTCTCTAAGGCCGAAGAGGGACGACTAGACGAGGCACTTCTCTGTCCACTACTGCTGGACTTGTTGGGTGATGGAGACCTAGAGTTTCTGATATTTCCACTTCTTGCACCTGCTACAGTCAGTTCCCCTCCTGATGCAGCTCCTCCTCTCTGTTGCTCGCGGTTTTTTTCTTCTTTCTTGCTCTTTTCATCTATCACTTTGCTTCCTTCTGCTTTGTTTTCCTTCCTGTCTTGTTCTGATCTGCCAAACTTCTGTCTGGTTTTGTGCACCAAGCCAACCCTGGGAGTAACGAAGGCACCACGACTGGCCCTGTGGAGTGCCAGGAGAGGTGGAATGTCAGACTTGGTGAAAGTGGTTGTGGTGCCACCTGCCTGATTCTGAGAAATAATTGTGTTGAATTTATTAGCCAGAGTTGCTACAGTGCTTGGCTTGATGGTCACACTCAAACGGTACTCAGCCTTTCTCGCATTCTTCATATCTAATCTCCCATTCTTGGAGTCTTTCCGCCTCAACTTCACAGCCTGAGTCTTGACAAAACTATCACTCTCCATAACTTTGGCTCTTGAAGTGTAGGTAAATGAGCTACGACGACCCAACCTGCCCCCAGTCTTGAAGCTCTCTGACCTCTTCACTGAGTTGACCTTCAGTGAGGGATCTGTGTCTTTCCTGGTCTTGTGTCCTGCAGCCTCCATACGTTTTACTACAGGGGCCCTTTCAGCCGGACTCTCATGGTGGGACAGGGGGGACACTGCACCCCTCCTCATTCCTTTCTCTGCCTGTTCGTCTCCCTTCTCCTCCTCCTCCTCCTCTTCTTCCTCCTCCACAATGTCAGGCTTCGAGTTTTTCCTCTTGTTGACCTTGGCATACTCTGGGATGCGTCGTCCCTCCTCCTTCAAGCCAAGTGTTGATGTTGTTGTTGTTGTTGTTGTGAATGTTTTCGTGATGGCCCGAGATAAGGTTATCTGTGGAACATCTAGTTTTGTCGAAGGTGTGGGGATACAAGTAGTTGTTAATGTTGTATAGCTAGATATGGCAGTCGTCCCAGTGGTAGTAGTAACAGTGGTAGGGGCTGCTGATGTAGCTGAAAGTGTAGTAGTGGTGGTGGCTGTAGTTTTGGTATGTAGTGTGTAGGGACAAACTGTGGTTGGCGGTGTGGAACTAGTGTCTATGATTGGTAGTGTGAATGTAGTGGCTGTGGTTGACAGTGTAGAGGTAGTGGTTGTGGTTGGAAGTGTAGAGGTAGTGGATGTGGTTGGTAGTGTAGAGGTAGTGGGTGACATCAACGGTGTGGTATTAACAACATTAATAACTGTTGTGTTTTTTGTTCTGGATGCTGGTGTGGTGGTGGTAGTTGTAGTATTGGCAGTGGTTGTAGTAGGTAGTATGGTAGTAGTGCATGTGAGTGTTGTGATGGTGGAAGGTACTGCCGTGGTTTGAGTAATGGTTGGTGTGGGTGTGGTTTCCATAGTTGGTGTGGTTGTTATGGTTTCTGTGGTAGAAGTTTGTAATGATGCCTGGGGAGACACAACATTCTTGCGTCGTCTCTGTGAAGCCCTGAGGGAGCTTCGGCCACCTCTTGCCCTAGAATATCTAAAGGAACCAGAACGTCCCCGATCCCCTGCATCAGGTGCCTTCACTACAGTAATGTTGAGCTTTGCCTTGACGTACTTGCCATTGGTGGTCGGTTCAGTCAGTATGTCGTCATCTGCTGCAGCCTCTCGGGAACGGTTCTGAAGCAACATCTTCTTGACGCCTACCTTGGCTGCACACTTAGACTCACCTGAGGTGCTACGTGTCTTCTTGTCCTGGTCCCGTGAGGCATCAGAGTGGAACAGTAGCCGAGCCAAGGGTGACTTGAGGCCCCGTCCTGCCAAGCTCCAGCTGCTGGGAGCGGGGCTTGGGTTAGAATCACCTCCACTAAAGTCTATACCTTCATAAGTAAGGTTGTTGACATGGTTATGGAACCTTGCCCGTACAGAGTCTAGAGTCCGACCTCGTAGTGGCTCATCACAATCCATGAAATCCTTTGCAGCAGCAGAGGAGGGACCGAGGGTGTGATAACGTGCAGCAGCCACAGGGTGACCAGGGTGTGGTCTGGAAGGATACAATGTATCACAGACTCCAACAGCTCCCTCACTACATGTACCATGCAGGAAAGAACGTTGGTATGGTTGTGTGTTCCTTAATGGGGACTCGTATTGTGCAGGAAGAGGTGCCTGACTTGTGGAGTGTGTTTGAAATTGCATTCCTCCCACGCACTCACCATCACCTTCACACTCCTCAGGGTCCAGAGCAACAGCTCCACATTCACTCTCACTCACTGACTCCTCACACTCATCCTCACACTCCATTACACCTTCATTTTTGTCATTATAAATATCAAGTCCACTTTTATCTTCACTTTGTCGAATATTTTCCTTCACCAAGAGGCAGGCCTCATCACTTTCCACTTGTTGTGTTCTCACCATTTGTATTTCTGAGTTATGGCTTGACTTTTTGCCTCCCTCTTTCACTCCACTCGCTTTGTCTTTCATTTTCCCACCTTCCTTCTCACTATTTCCTTCTTTACATTCACTTTTTTCCTTCCCTTTTTTCCCACCCCTGTGACCACGAAGGTAAGGAAGTAGACCCATTTTACTCTTCTTGGTCTTCTTCACCTCAGCCTCTTCTTTCTTCTCCTTACCACCACCACCATCAGTCTCACTAACATCACCACCTTGCCTCGTGCCAGAGTCCCCTTGTTGTTGTTGTTGTTGTTGTTGTTCCCCGGAGTCCCCACTGATCCTGGAGAGAACCTTGGACACCTTGGCATTCTTCTCGCGACTTGAGGCTGGCATGACGCACGTTCCCCCGGTACAACTGAGAAGGAGGAGTAGAAAAGGAGGCGGCAGAAGCTGAGGCAGAGAAGGTAGTGTTGGACGGGAACTGGGGGATGGTGGGCGTGGTGGTGGTGGGTGTGAGACGGGTAGTGGTGGACGGGATGGAGGTGGTGGACGCGAGGGTGGTGGAACAGGTGGGCGTAAGGCGGGTAGAGGTGGGCGTGAAGGCGGTGGTGGGCGTGAGGGGGCTGGTGGGCGTGGGGATTTATACTGTGGTGTCGAGTGTTTACAAGACTGGGGTGATGGTGGTGGTGGTGGTGGTGGTGATGGTCGGGGTGGTAATGGTGGTAATGATGGTGGTGGTAGTCGGGGTGGTAATGGTGGTGGTGGTGGTAGAAAAGATGATGTTCCCCACCACTGTTGTTGTTGTTGTTGTGGTGGTGGTGGCGGAAGTGGTGGTGGTGGAGAGGATACAACAACTCCACAAGTCCTCCTCACGCCCCGCCACGGAACATCCTCTTCTGCAAACAAACAAAATCAAATGAAACCCATACAACATTCCACAAACTCTACACCTCAAACTCTACATAGAATTAGTCTTATTTATCCATATGTTCTCATCAATGTTCTCCTAATTACATAATCATTTTTTCTTCGGGGTTACTAAGTTGAACTGAATGTGTGTTAAGATATCCTAATGTGTGTTAAGATATCCTAATGTAGACTGTATATCCCAGATTCGTGTTTTGAATAACCCACTTCACATACATCCAAATACTGACAGAAATTCATCAGCCTCTACCAATCAAAACTTGTATACAGTATATTTTTGTTAGAGGGAAGGAAAAGCACGAGACGTCTAAAAGTAAAATAACTACATCAATTAATCCATACACAACAGCAGCTTACATTTTCTTAGATAATAATACACACTGGTATAAGAAAAGCCCCGTTTGTCCAACACATAATACATTTCCAGTTCAATGTTCTCACCTGCACTCACTGCCATCAACCACATTACAACACACAACCCTCACTGTGATCCCATATAATATTGTCCCTTGGAATAGATAAGAAAATACTGTGTCTCGGCTGTAATGTAACAATCACGTTCATGAGACAGGACGCGACAGGGAGCCACACAGACACAGACAACACACGTCACATACGGTTGCCACGGACACACTGACAGACTGACTGACTGACTGGCTGGCTGGCTGGCTGGTTGCAACTCTTCCTAATCAATCTTGACGCCTCCCCCTATACTCCCCCTACTCCTCTTTGCTTGATTCGGACCTATTCAAGCAACACACAAGTAAACACAAACATAATACAGTATGCATACATGAACACACCTACGTACATACTATATACCTCCTCCTATTCCATGCTTCTTGTCCTTTTCACGCAATACACACATAAACACAAACATTATAATATATAAATACACTTAAATACACTTAAAATCACGATCGAAAGTCTAGCATCAGGTGAATGAAAATGAGCCACTGGTGTGAATCTCAAAAACTGTATATAAGTTTCAGAGATCAATTAGCAACTTAGGATTCGCATCATTTATCGAGGCCGTTATATTCCAAGGTGTTGCAGGACTGTTGGTCGTAACTGTACATACGAGACTGAACACAAACACAAACAATGATGCATGATGGTAAACAAACAAACAAACAAACAGAACACGCAACGTACACACAACTACATAAACGCACGATCACGTAAACACCCAAATACACACACACACACACACACAGGCACACAGGTTTCTCTATTACGACGTGGAGAACAAGAAGAAGAAAGTTTTCCACAACCACTAAGATGATGTATGTGTGTGTATGTGTGTGTGTATGTGTGTGTGTGTGTGTGTGTGTGTGTGTGTGTGTGTATGCTTGTCTCTTATGCAGGCTAAATCACAGTGAATCCATCCAACTTTATGGTTTTCTTACGCCAGTCCTCACGTCATCCATAAGTCCTGTTGTTGTTGTTGTTGTTGTTGTTGTTGTTGTTGTTGAAGTTCCTCACGTTCATCCATAAGTCCTGTTGTTATTGTTGATGTTGGTGTTGTTGTTGTTGTTGTTGAAGTTCCTCGAGTTCATCCATAAACATCTCCATAAGTGCTGTTGTCTACATCAGTGTTTTTTGTTTATGTATCGGTGTTACTTCTCTCACGATGACAAAAAAGGAATTATATCTATGTGATGATGTTTTAAAATCTATTATTATTATATTATGTCCCTGATCCGTCTCCTCATATTTTTTTTTTATTATATAATTATAAAGTATCCCAAATCCGTTTTAAAAAAATTGATACACTAAGATGACATCAAAATTTAATATACTGACAGATACACACTTTACCCTTTGTTTATGACTTATAGTAAACCCACGGCAATCCTATCAATATATTTCATGTGACAAGGAAACGTGATCATGGAAAAATAGAAACAAGATGAACAAACTGTACGCAAATTTTAGACTCAAATCCAAAATAAATGCTGAGAAAGATTGACATGGGTTTTTATGAGTTACATCTTTCTTTCAGCATCCCCTCCCTCTCTCTCTCTCTCTCTCTCTCTCTCTCTCTCTCTCTCTCTCTCTCTCTCTCTCTCTCTGTACATGCTTCACCTGAATCCATTTCTTTCTATCCATCCCTCCCTCTGCTTTCTCTTCTTTTCCACTTATCGTACCGGGAACCTGCTTACCACTAAATCCCCTAACTACACCCTAACATCCCATCATCCAACCAACGATATCTCACTAGCAGCTGTCCCGCTAAAAACTTTCTTTCCATCTATCATTCGTTGCTGCCATTATATATATACTTCACCATCATTATTTTGAGATGCAAACCTAATTTTCTGTAATGTTAAAAAGAGTGGTGGCAATCAAATTATAATCGTACCAAATAGACACATACATTTTCTGTAAAGCTTCGAGTTGTCGTGACAAATTATAATCAAACCAGACTGTCGACAGATGAATATAATTTCTTTTAGGGACCCGCTAATGTAGTCAGAAAAATTGGAGGTGAGTTGAGTCCTTTAATGTTTGCCACACGAAACACCACCTATATTGAAGGAGCTTGTTTCGTGGCCTAGTCAGGAGGAAACAGAAGTCACCGAGTCTCATACAAGATCACAGGGTCCTTTAATTAAGGGGGAATTTTTGTATTGGTAAATCTGGAGCAACTGATTCCTCCAAACTATTCCAAGCAACATTATTTTTGTTCATCTGATCCTGTTTCCTGGCATACTTTGGAGGAATCAAGACACTCCAATGTAACAAGGCGTGGTGTCAAATTGTAATCACACCAAAATGATTTAGTAATTTCTGGACCTAGTTCACTAATTACTTCAAACTTAGAAATAAACTTATGCATAATACACATTAATATTTTAATTTAATACATTATAATTTTGCTTTCCTTCCTTTTCTTTCCTACTCCATTACCATACCTTTCACTCCTTCCCATTCATTTCCTTCCATTACCTCCTTCCCATTCATTTCCTTCCATTCCCTCCTTCCTATATTTCCTTCCCTTCCCCTCCATTCCCTTTCACTCCTTCCTACATGCCTTACTCCATTTCAATCCCCCCTTCCTATTCTTTCCTTCCTTCCCTCCTTCCTATATGCCTTACTCCATTTCCTTCCCTTCCCCTCTATTCCCATCACCCTTCCCTTCACTACCACCCTCCTCCCCGCGGTCACCACCCTGCCATACTTTCCAGCCAACCACAGGCAGCCCCCCAAAGGGATCAACGCTCCCCCGCCCCCCCCCCCCCCCCGCCATTCCTTTAACCCTATACTGTAAACACCAATACAGAGCTTTTTTTTCCTTTTTCCTTTTCTTCTTCTTCTTTTTCTCTCTCAATTACGATTTTCATTAAAAGTTGTATAGACGCAAGAACTTTCAAATATACTCCCTATTTTTTATATCTATATTTGTTATTATTTTGTTTATTATTATTATTATTATCGTCATTTTTTTATCATTATTATTATTATTTATTTTCATTATCATCATTACTTTTATTTTCATCTTTATTATTATTATTATTATTATTATTATTATTATTATTATTATTATTATTATTATTATTATTATTATTATGTATTTTTATTTATGTTTATATTAGCTGGTGAAAATGTACGTTAATATTTACACAATTAGTAGATACTTCAATGCAACTTATAAAACACTGAAATGCAACATACGAAAGAGAAGGAAGGAAATAGAAGGAAAGGAAAGACAGAGAGAAGGAAGGAAATAGAAGGAAAGGAAGGACAGAGAGAAGGAAGGAAATAGAAGGAAAGGAAAGACAGAGAGAAGGAAGGAAATAGAAGGAAAGGAAGGACAGAGAGAAGGAAGGAAATAGAAGGAAAGGAGAGACAGAGAGAAGGAAGGAAATAGAAGGAAAGGAAGGACAGAGAGAAGGAAGGAAATAGAAGGAAAGGAAAGACAGAGAGAAGGAAGGAAATAGAAGGAAAGGAAGGACAGAGAGAAGGAAGGAAATAGAAGGAAAGGAAGGACAGAGAGAAGGAAGGAAATAGAAGGAAAGGAAGGACAGAGAGAAGGAAGGAAATAGAAGGAAAGGAAGGACAGAGAGAAGGAAGGAAATAGAAGGAAAGGAAGGACAGAGAGAAGGAAGGAAATAGAAGGAAAGGAAGGACAGAGAGAAGGAAGGAAATAGAAGGAAAGGAAGGACAGAGAGAAGGAAGGAAATAGAAGGAAAGGAGGGACAGAGAGAAGGAAGGAAATAGAAGGAAAGGAAAGACAGAGAGAAGGAAAGAAATAGAAGGAAAGGAAGGACAGAGAGAAGGAAGGTAATAGAAGGAAAGGAGAGACAGAGAGAAGGAAGGAAATAGAAGGAAAGGAGAGACAGAGAGAAGGAAGGAAATAGAAGGAAAGGAGGGACACACACACACACACAACGACAAAGTTAAGATAGCTTTTTTTTTTCATGGAATAGTTTGGAAGAATAATTTACTTTTAAGGGACCCTGTGATAGTCAGAAAATTGGAGGTAAATGAGTCCTTCAAACACTGCCACAAAACATCATCTACAGGGAATAAGCTTGTTTCGTGGCATAGTCAGGAGGAACCAGAAGCCACCAATTTTCATACAAGACGATCACAGGTTCCTTAATTACATATAGATGAGACAAAGCAAACACGAATATATTTAGGTGTAATCTCTCTCTCTCTCCTTCCCTCTCTCTCTCTCTCTCTCTCTCTCTCTCTCTCTCTCTCTCTCTCTCTCTCTCTCTCTCTCTCTCTCTCTCTCTCTCGTTTGGTCCGGGTAGTAGTGATGACTTGGTGGTGATGTAGCGGACTTCTGTAATCCCTCTGACGTCACGGCGGCCATCTTAGTTCGTAATAAACAAACAATAAGTGGCATGGCAACAAAACAAAATAATCAAGTACCGTACGCGTGTAGACTTCAATTTTATTCGATTTCTCTTTTTTTATTTATCTATTTATTTTTAATCTATTTATATTTGTAATGCCATTCGTAGGCTATATAACTGAACCCTGGCCCACGTTAAGGGGATGTGGGAGTAGGGGACAGGCATGGGGTGGGGGGTGGGTGGGGGGTGCGGGAAATAGGGGGACAGGTTTGGGGGGGTAGAAAGCTCTTTTTTTTTTTTTTTTTTTTTTTTTTTTTTTTTTTTTTTTTTGCGAGAGTAGCATAAGTGAGTGTTGGTGAGGAAAGACCAGGTGAAGGAGAAGTCAGCCTTGTGTAATATATGTATAGTTGTCACCATCAGTAAACAAGTCAGCAGTCAGTCAGCCAGGAAGTCAGTGAGTCAGCAGGTCATGTGTCTCGCCTGCTGCTGACTCCATGTTATTATATACACACATACACACTATATAGTCAGCAGCTATACGCGTTTACACTACCGGGATTGTCAGCTGTGTCGTAATGATTTATTTTATGTCAATTTGCTGTGAAAATCCTGCACGGCGTTTCTTTATCCGTAATATTATTATGTATAAATAAAACACAAAATCAAAATATATTCCCAAACCAAACTCGTCATTTGGATTAGACTTAGAAGGTTAGTGGATACTTATAAGGTATATAAAATTAAGGTATATAAAATAATATTCACCCTAAAACCTAAATTTATGAGATACGTTTATTCCATCTTTCATCTAACTTTGTCACCACCTCCCTCACTTTCCCATCATCATATGCTGCCACTTTCCCTTTACACTTTCCTTCTTATGTTGTCTCTTTCCACTTATATTTTCCTTAATATTCCATCACTTTCCCTTTAAAATATGCTCCATCACTTTCCCTTTAAAATATGCTCCATCACTTTCCCTTTAAAATTATGCTCCATCACTTTCCCTTTAAAATTATGCTCCATCACTTTCCCTTTAAATTATGTTCCATCACTTTCCCTTTAAAATATGCTCCATCACTTTCCCTTTAAAATATGCTCCATCACTTTCCCTTTAAAATATGCTCCATCACTTTCCCTTTAAAATTATGCTCCATCATTTTTCCTTCTTCACGTTTCCCTTTCTTGCATATGCTCACCTTCTCTTCCCAATAAATTTCTTCCTGGCATAAGATACTGTCCATAAAACTCTCGCTTTTCATCACCCCTACTCTCACTTCACCGATCATTACCGTTCATCTTCTTACCCCTTACAACAACAACAACAACAACAACAACACAACAACAACAACACAACAACACCGCAACACTCACTCAAACTCTAACTGTAGTTTTGTTCATCTTACAACACACGCAACAACAACAACAACACCGCAATAAATAGATAAATAAAAAAAGAGAGATGGAATAAAATTGAAGTCTACACGCGTACGGTACTTGATGATTTTGTTTTGTTACCATGCAGTTTATTGTTTGTTTTGTACGAACTAAGATGGCCGCCGTGACGTCAGAGGGATTACAAAAGTTCGCTGTATCACCACCAACTCATCACCACTACCCGGACCATACGAGAGAGAGAGAGAGAGAGAGAGAGAGAGAGAGAGAGAATATATACAGTATGTGCACGTGTGGGTATGTTATGAGTGTGTGTGTGTGTGTGTGTGTGTGTGTGAGACCCCGAGGGCTAACTGGTGAGGTCCCTCTGGCCAACTTTCTAACACACACACACACATACACACACACACACACACACACACACACCTGCGTGTTTATAGTTTACCGCCTGAGTCAGTCACTTAAGAGGTATAAACACAAGACTCTCCTTCCCTTCCTTCACTCATAAAGACCTACATTACTCAGCCACTGACAACACCACTTATGCTGGGAAGAAATATATGAGTAGTTAAAACTTTGCCATGGGCTGTTACTGACGAAACGACACACACACACACGTATACTGAATCTAGCATAGATTTAGAGTCATAAATACTTAACTTGATATCAGGAAAAAAAGAAGCTCCCACTGTAAGAGATGGGATTTGAGAATATAATAAAAAGATTTAATTTGAGAAGCATTTTCGTGACGGGGAAGAAGATTTTTGGGCTTAATACCTATCGACTCATGGTGTTGGTCATTGAGGTAGTCAGGTTTGTTACATCAATACATCTTCCCCCAGCTTACAACGTTGTTATACCGCCCCGAAGGGAGAGGTATATTGTTTTTGGTGCCGGATATTTATTTATTTTTATCATTGCTCTTACAGCCGGGTATCTACTTACTGCTGGGTGAACAGGGATATAGGGGGCTCGAAAAATTGTCCAACAATTCCACTGACTCGGGAATCGAATTTTTCGCGGATAACATACGACCAAATATATAGTGTTTATAGAAGTACAGTACGTGTGGCGAAACACAAAGTAGGATTTTATGTGTTGCTTCACACTTTACTGAAATAGCAAACCCGATTAACAGTAGAATACATAATTTAATATCAAATATTAATCTGAATTCTGTATACTATTGAAGCTTGTCTATTTGCCGTGAGTGTTTCAATTACCTACAGTGTTAATTCATAAGTGTACAAACCTTCATTCAGAATATTATTATTGTCACCCATACACATGATAAGGTTTTCTATTGGAGCAAACCAAAGAAAATGTATCCAGGGGCAACTTTAAGTAACCTGACCGATTTTCTATACTCCAGTCTGTTGGTGAAGTAACTTAGTGAAATTTACTTTAGTGAATTATAAGAGGTTAGGGAGCTAAGACTCATACGGATTACCTCTTCTTATTGAGCAAATATTTACTGGCTAACTCCTTCCTTACATTTTAAGTTGGCTGTTTGTAATCAATCCAAGATAAATTACACCAAAAATATAATATACAAGTTGGAATTTATCTGCAACCTATGTACGATCATATTGCATTAAAGGTTACCGATGCAATATTTACCGGGATAAAAACATAGAATATAAACAAATGTAAATACTGATTATGGAGGATAGTGACGTCACGTGTTGTATATGCAGCTGTCAGTCAAGGTCATCGAGTATTTACAGGTATGAGGTAGTGTGTGTGTGTGTGTGTGTGTGTGTGTGTGTGTGTGTGTGTGTGTGTGTGTGTGTGTGTGAAATAAGCCTATATCAATACATTTAGGTAAAAACAGAATAAGTTGTTTGTATCTCGCTAAATGACAAGGGGTATAAAAAACTAACTGTGCATTCTCATTTCCAACAAACGGTACAAAGAAAACAATATAATAATAACAATAATAATAATAATAATAATAATAATAAAAATAAAAATAATCTTCCTAATAATAATAAAAATAATCTTCATAATAATAATAAAAATAAAATAATCTTCATAATAATAATAATAATAATATAAATAATAATAATAATAATAATAATAATAATAATAATAATAATAATAATAATAATAACAACAATGGGCTTTTAAAGAAACAAGTCACTATCCAATTAACCTTTTTTTTCGCTGCGTGCCAACACACCCACATCACACATCAGTGAGAGTTCACCTTGCATTTAGAAATTACGGTACAAACAGGTCTTATCACCACGTCACAACACTATACCATGGATGTAAGGAAGCTATACAACACAACACAACACAACACAACACAACACTATACCATGGATGTAAGGAAGGAAACTATACAACACAACACAACACAACACAACACTATATCACACCACACCATGGAGTTAAGGAAGGTGCCACACAACACAATTATTTTATATATTGAGGAGGGTGAGGACTAAAGGCAAGAAACCCGCTTAGGAAATATAAAGTATAAAGGGTGAGAGTGGTCCATAATCATGTCTATATTTCGTTCGAGATGCCTATATAGCTATCTTATACTAGTTGACAAAAATCTTGTCTCTACCGTATGCAAAAAAACATTCGTGGTATTGATACAATGACTACATAGACATCTTACACAGAGCCATCGTACCGGTACCACGCCATCGTAAACACCATGGCTATTCTTGCATACACGGCCCTTCTAACACTGAAGATCACACCCGTTATAAAGGACTCCTGGAGTTAAAGGAACGTGAGTGAGGGAGTGTTAACAATCTGACAAGGAGTGAGCAAAGTACACACACCAATATACCACGTGACTCACTAAGGAAATAAAATACACACACACACACACACACACACACACACACACACACACACACACACACACACTCAAAAACTTGCACACACTCAACAACAAAAGCAACTTAACAAGAACAACACACACACACACACACGGGGGGGGGGGGGGGGGGGGAGTATCAACAAAGCCAGCAGGTGTTGGACTCGACTCCAGAAAACAG
>JAWZYT010002758.1:45000-46331 GCA_034508575.1 Petrolisthes manimaculis
CTCCTCCTCCTCCTTCTCCTCCTCCTCCTTCTCCTCTTCCTCCTCCTCCTCCTCCTCCTACTCCTCCTCCTCCTCCTCTCTTGCCTCTTAATGGGATGACTGAGATGGGTTGGGGTGACTTGAGGTGGGGGTTAAAGGAGTATGTGTGTGTGTGTGTGTGTGTGTGTGTGTGTGTGTGACAGAGGGTGTACTTAGCGTGTCTGTGAGGCGCCGTAAGGAAGGTAAATTAGGGGTTCAATCATTCGCCACCATCTTTCTACAGTACAATTTTCGTCTCGGAGATTTCTTACTTCCATAGATTGACCTTAAAACAACGATGCTTTTTAAAATATCCTATAACATCAACAAGGGTAAATATTTTTTGTATATAAACATTATATATATTGGTGGGAATGAAGCACTTTTGACACTGTACGTATATATATAAATTCATACACTACCTGTACTTCAATTTACCTCTAAAACATCACAAAATTTTATATAAGAGGAAAAGAATAGGAGTACACGTCGAATGTTGTAAAGTTGGTGACTGTATTATTGTCCCTTCATAAAAAAAAAAAGAAAACAAGAATCTGTCTGGGAGAGGTTTTATCATTCGCGTCTTTCCTGTAGTTTTCGTCCTCTCATGTTTATGGTTGAAAAATTTACCTCTGTTATGACTGGGGGTTTAAATATCACACCGACCGCCGCCGTCTTTACACTTTTACTCTCGTGGATGTAAACACCACACTTCAGTTTCTTTTTCAATCCTCCAAACTATACCACGAAACAGAATATCCATATTTATAAGTTTAGCTAAAGTCGTGTGTTTCCTGGTATATTCTAGAGGAGGAATAAATGAGTAGTCTTCAAGTTCACCAACAAGATAATCTCCCCTTAAATAATTGTCAAGAGGATAATTAATTAACCCTAAATGGACAGGACCCATTTGTTTGTAAGTGAGAACGTAGGTGTGTGTGTGTGTGTGTGTGTGTGTGGGAAGGGAGAAGTGAATGTGATGGTGTGGCAGGGAAGAGGTGTGTGTTGCTGGGGCTGAGGGAGGGACGAGTGTGGCATGAATGTTAAGTGTGTGTGTGTGTGTGTGTGTGTGTGTGTGTGTGTGTGTGTGTGTGTGTGTGTGTGTGTGTGTGTGTGTGTGTGTGTGTGTGTGTGTGTGTGCACGGCATGAATGGGTGTGTAAGGTTGTGTGAATGATGTGTGTATACGGTATTATGAATGGGATACGCACTCGTCCTGTATATTATAAGAATGGGTTAAGTAGAATGAATGGGATAATGAATGAAGTGTGTGGAATGAATGGGGTTTATAGCAAAACTAGGAAAAGTATTATG
>JAWZYT010002759.1:5000-114449 GCA_034508575.1 Petrolisthes manimaculis
GCTTGCTGAACCAGGGAGTCTGTATGTCCCTATATATATATATATGCCTGGGGTACCGAAGCACATCCCAGGGAGTTGGAACCACAGCTTACTGGACCAGGGAGTCTGTGGGCCTCCAACCACCAGGGAGATTGGGGGGAAGGTCTTTGATCCCACAGCCAGTGTTGTGGGCCCAAGTCCACGTTACCACAAGAGCTACAAGTGGGGCCGCACCTTCCATGAGACCAGCCCTGAAGGGACCATAAGGGGTGCGGGGAGTTTACACTGCTACATGCAAAGGGAAATGCACCCCCGTGTGCTGGCGGTCCACACAGCAGTGGAAAAGAAAGAGAGAGACTCTGGTTTGCAGTACACCTCACGTGGATTTTTAATCCATGTGGGCAGATCTCGTCAAATCCACTAGAAAGTGACCAGATCTTACAACAATCTTTATTCTAGCCCTGTGAAGGATGGCTAACTTTCACAGACACACATACAGTATACTCTACACGCACAGTCAAAGTTGTGTCCCGATCCCCTGGCAAAATAAATCGCAAATAGCCTACCTATGAAAGTTTGAAAATCTGTGCATCTCCCTACAACACACAGCTGTTTGAATAATCAAAGCTCGGCTAGTTACGATTCATCATGCCAAGGGATCATGAACCAACTTTTGACCGTGAGTGTACACACATACATAAACTGTCCACACACATATATGACATCATTACACGATCGTGTGTTGTGCCAGGTTCACATTAATTCGTTTGGACGGATCCAACATCCATTAATGACGTCACTAACTGTACGGAGATACAGCTACAGAGGAGATAAGCTCCGGCTGTTTTTATTTGTGTCACGGAGTCGTTTGTTTACAACAAAAAAGCAAGCATGACTTCTGTTTTTCATACAAAACTGCTCCACAAAAGTGTCATTTGCTCCACGGTTGCATAAGATTTAAATTCACCTATCATAATAGATATCATAAACTAAATATTGCTCAATGATGCCCAGTTGGTTAATAATATGAAGAGATGTCCGCTATCCCCCCTCAAGCTTCTTGCAAATTCATGTATAGGCCCAGTATGAAATTGTAATTATGGCATGAATCAATATACTGTAGGCTTAGAAAGGTATGATATCCTAGTTGACTTTTGCTTTGTTATCTATTAAAAGTTGGAACATAAACTCATAGAATCTAGTGTGGGATGGTGAATCGTATAAACCAAAAATAACCAAACAAACCTAACCTAGGTATCTACGTACTAATATTAATTAAGGTGTTAAGGCATTATTATTTTTGTTTTTACACCGCCCCGAAGGGAGGGTGTATTGTTTTCCTTGCGGATATTTATTTATCTGTGTTTGTATATGGTTCTAGCATCCACAGGTTTAGCCGCATGATGTTAATTTTTTTCTATTGATAGATATTCACCATAAAACAAAATGATTAACTTTTCGGCAAAATCGGTCGAAGGTCAAGGACACAAAAAAATAAAGATAGCAAAGGGCGAGTGGTCGCTGGCATCTTTAAGGGGCGGTGTTGCCATCGAATGATGTCTTGTTGTATGTTGAAATGATTTTTGAAAGGCTGCCAGTATTTGTTTATGTTCTTTTACCCCCAAAAGGCTCAACACAGAGTAATGTTTGTATCAATGTCAAATGTAGATGAATGTAAAAGGAGTTGTCCATGAACAGAAAAAAAAAAAAAAATTGTGAAATTTAATCATTACTATACTGTGGCTTGTCTGCTCCAAGTACACACGTGTTTTGTTTACAAATAGGCTATGCGGTGTTGCCGTGCTTTCAGTATCAGCATCTCAGGATCAGTGCTCCTCCATGCCAGTTTTATTCTCAGATGAAATCGCTCTTCGGTTTCATTATTCTCTACCTGCTGGATCAAATGCTTCGGCCACTCGTTACATATTGATGTGCCCCCTAAATATTGCCCCGACATACATCTCATTTATGGCCCTTGTATTCCTATATTTGGCCTTTTTTCACCTGAACAGTTGTACTCTGATTTTATATCTGCTACTCATAACTTTTGTAGGCTATACGTCTCCATGCACACCTCCAACATCGCCATACTGCCCACTCCTGAATGCTTGATGCATGTATACAGGAGGTGAAGGAGTGTAGTTATATGTAGTTTTAACCGGTACAATGTTTTTTCAGTTTTAAGGCCTCCTATGATCGACCAGAGTGTATGATTCACTCTTCGTAAGTAAGTACGTAAGTATTACATGTAGATTATATGTAGTTATTATATGTCGTTTTAACTGGAATAGGAAGATATTGAATGTGATGGCCTTTTGTTTCAAACAACCCAACCCCTGACCTGCTCCATCATTACTGGATGTGTAGGGACGCTTTAGTCGCCCTACAGGAGTGTGTTCATACTGAGTCTTGGTAGCGGTTCACAGACAGTATCAACCAGCAAATGAGTGTGACTTCTATGTGGCACCTCATCCGTCAGATTGTTAAAAAGACATCGGCCACTGGTCGTCATCACGCTCCCGCCACCTATCTCTGGTCAGAACAATCTACCCCAACAAGTCTACCCATCCACATACAAGATGCACTCGCTTCCCGCGCTGCTGTCTATCGGCTATGTCTGGTGTCTGCCTGTTGCAAGAATATGACAATGATGCAAAGCTGATAACTGAGGAGTTGCGCCATGCTCTCTCTCAGGGTAGAGCTTCTTCCCGTGATGATGGTATTACTTATGCTGTGCTGTACCTACTTCAACAAGTTCCTGGGAACCCTCTACTTGGACTGCACAATCTTTGTCTTTGTGACAGTTTTGTACCATGAGCCTGGACCAGCAGCACAATAATATCTATCCTTAAGCCCAGCACTGTGAGGTTTAGGCCTATTTCCCTTGCTTCCTGTTTTTGTAAGGTTATGGAGAAAACCTTACTCGGTCGTCTCATGTACAAATTGCAAGATTGCCTTTCTCCATGGCTGTTTGGTTTCCTTCCCCAGCAGAGCAAACACCACTGCCTAGTCGACCTGTACTCTTGCCTCTTCAGGGACAGTGTGGTGACCTTTGAAGTGCCTTCGATGTTGCTACTAGAGACATCATTTTGGATCAACTGGTTGACACTGGGATAAAGGGTAATCTACTATGGTGGATTCAAGGCTACCTAGGTAACAGGACGTCCTATGGGTTTTTTCAGTGGTGCGCTCAGTCCTTTACGCAGTTTTCATCTTTTTACGTCTCAAGGGAGTGTTCTCAGCCCATTTTTATTTAATATTTTTGATGCATTAGTTGCTCACTTCTCTCTCTGATATTCTTGGAACTACAATTATGTGCTATGCTGATGATATCTGTGTTCATTCTACCTTGCCAAGGGATCTCCAGCTGTTCTTGACTCCTTCTCTGTGGTCTCCTCTCACTGTGGCATTATTGTCTCCCCAGATATGAGCAGAATATTCACCTGCCATCTTTATCAAGCTTGGCAAGTATTCACCATTGGAGGGACTGTCATTTCCATGTGTTCCCAGTACTGCTACCTGGGCGCACCAGTCAATATTTGGCCGGTTGTCCCTGCCAGGCCTCAAGACCATCCCTTTGTCCAGGACTTGTTATGACACCTCCAGCGCTGACTTACACCACTTCAATGGCTCACTATCAACTCCTAAGGCATCTCCATAACAGTAGCCAGGACCATCTATATTGCTTTTATCCGTTCAGTTGTTGATTACCTCTCCCCTGCTCTAATTCAACTTCCCAGGGCTACTCTTAAAACTTTAGAAAAATCTCAGAATAGAGCAATGAGAATCATTCTTGGCTGTCCAATGTCGAACAGGATAGTGAACATGCAGTGCTCATGAGTTGCGTCTTCCCCCATTAGCTGAGAGAATATATTCTTACGTTACTTACTTCGCTGTCAAGTGCCTCCATTTCCCACATCTTTCAAGCCATTACTCTCAGTCAGGACTTCTCTTAGACCAAACTACCCGGTCCCTTTCATAATGCCTGCTGGACGTACTCTTATACGGACTGTTTCCTCTATGCACCGTAGTCTTAATATATATAATGTTTGCAGACCTTCCCCCAGGGCCCCCTCCGTGGATGTTACCAACACCTGATGTGAGCTTCAATCCTATTTCCAAGTCGGAACTGCCTTCTCTATTGCGGCAGTTGGCTATGGAACACGTAGAAACAGTAACATCCTTCATCACAGACACATACTGCCTCTACACTGATGGCTCATTGCAAGCAGATGGTACAGCAGGTTGTGACGTTTTCTCACCTGACTTGGAGTAACTTCAAGGGGGCTGGGTTGGCCATCCCATCATCTCTGTAACCACTCTAGCTCAATATTGTGTGAACAATATGCCATTCTGGATGCTGTTAGTTTTGTTTATCAATGTGGAGTGAATGCTGCCATCTTCTGTGACTCTAAACCTGCCCTTCATTCCCTCTCCAGTGTTCAGCACACACTCTCTACTGTTGTTCAGCAGATTTTGTTGTTTTTGGCCTTGTTGCGTCATCGTAACTTGACTGTCAAATTTTATGGGTGTCATCCCATGTAAGTTTACGTCACAATGCTACAATTGACAGACTCGTGAAGGAGGCCTGCCATCTGCATCTTCGTGGCGTTGGATGTTCTCTCTCCCTGACATGTTACCTCTCTAGCTCCTTCCTGTACGGCAATGCAGGGATGCAGATAGGCCCTTCAACATCTCCATCACCCATTACGAGTCTGTCTGCTGTCATAAATATTCCTACCGTCGTTGGGGCCTCATGGTTCGGAGGCACAATGTAGTCTCTGCTCGTTTGAGGCTTGGCTACCAGCCACCATGGCAGGTTGTTGGGATGCAGGGTGAGCCCCCCTTTACTAAGTGTTGCTTGTGTTGAGCGCCTCATGCTAAACACTATGGAACACGAGTGTCTGGCCTTGCTCATTGTCCAACACTTGCTGCCCCGGGGCCTGCTGCTTGATGTGGTTTCTCAACACCTGCTGAACCACTAGGTTTTAGAGGACTTCTGGAATTTCATCAAGGGTGGTGGCTTTTAAAGTAAAAAAAAAAAAAAAAAAGAGCCGGCAGTTACTCGTGCATTGGCAGTCAGCACAAAAAGAATACTTTGCCTCAGGTGTTTTCTTGTATCATTCATATGGTATTAATGGCCTTTGTTTGGGTATTGAGGTCTTAACGTTGTATATAATCTGTTGCTGGATATTGTTTGTTTTGTTTGTTCTTAAGGAAGTGAGAGTAGAGGTAAAGTTACACTTGTATATACACAACACAATACAGATGTAGTATATGCACTGTGATTCCCTGCTATCCTACATGTTGTTTTGTGTTTTTGTTTCTTATCAAATCAGTGGTGTTTTTGTAGGCAGGTGGGTGGAGACAGTTTAGTCTATATCACAATGAACACCACTGTGTTTTATCATTATTGCATTGTAGTTGCACTTGTCCTTTCAAATATTGCTGTGCGGTGTCATGGAGTCCCAAGGGATTGTTTCCATGCAGTAGCCTCTCTTCAGAGCTAGTTGATTGGTTTGTAGTAGAGTGCAGATAAGAACTTGGGTTATACTTATGTGATGAGTCACACTTTTTATTGTTTTCCCATTGCATCAGTTAGTCATAGCCCATACCCTGTCGACGGTGGCTTACCCCTCATTTCAGTATTGCCTCACAGTTGTTTATTCCTGTGTGGTTGCCTGTGCAGATGCTCATCCCTGTGCAGGATTGAGGGGACATGGTTGGTTATTCCCATGTGGGGTAGTTGTCCACCAAGCCTACGTTCTTCCAATAGTCTCTAGGACTACTTGGGTAGTCGTCTACCAAGCCTTCCAGTTCATGAAGAATACAACTGGTGCTAGAAGTATTGTTGTTTTGGAGTAGTGCGAGTAGTATTGTAGTGGTGCGAGGAAAGTGGTGTTGTTCAAGTCATGAAGGTTTCTTGGCTTGCATGATTGACTGTACACACTGTTAATGAAGTCTCCACTTGTTTTCTCTCTGTCTTCTGTCACTGTATTCATCACTTGCAATTTCTTCAACTCGTTTTTGTATCTCACCCCTGCCACTAACATTTTGTGTGTGGTGATGATGCCCTGATATGATGAGTGGTAGCGTTGAATGGCCGATGTCTTTCAAGATACGAGGTATATAGTCAAGAGATTGTCTATCTCGGTGTTTGACGATTTACCGAGACAATTAATCCTTGAAAAAGCATGAACGATACTGGGGTAGTAGTTGTTACCCCAGTGGAGTTTGGGAAGAGATTGAATCTCTATTCTTATTATATGGTAGGAGGCCGGGTTATCGGAAGTAAACTATTTCCTGTATGACCTTCTAACCCAATTCCGTATCTCCAAAACTACTCTATCGATTCTTCAAGACACGAGTCAGATTAGGTTTCCATGCATACTGACCTCATGTTATGTCTGGAGGCAGGATAAACAGTTGACCTCTGTCATACACAAGCATTAGTTACAGAAGTTTGGTCTAAGGTAGTTCCTAGGTGTACTTTCATACAGGATTACATGTGATAAAGAGATATAGGTTCTGAGTATAAATATGTTGTTTAACCAGTGAATGCTTATTGAGTCTTTTATGAGACTTTGTTATTTGTTGTTGTGGCGTTACAACATAATAAACGGTACTGTACTCATATATATATATATATATATATATATATATATATATATAATTCTTAAAATCATTAGGCTATTCAGTGTGTGTATTGAATTAATGTATATATGTGTGTGTTTAGTATAGGCTATGTGTAAACTATGTATGTATGTAGCCTACAGTGTGTGTGTGAAAGAGGGTAAATGAGAATGTGTGTATGTTTAGGTACTGTACAGTGTATGTGTGTATGTATGTACAATGTGTGTGTGTGTGTTTCATTCACTATAATAATGTGAACGGTTACCTCTCAGTCTCTCTCTCTTTTCAACACCCCACCACTAGGCTAACCCTCTGTGTGTCTGAATGTGTGTTTTTCATTCACTATAATGTAATATGGTCCTCTCTCTCTCTCTTTTCAACAGCCCACTACCAACCGTCCGTGTGTGTGTGAGAGAGAGAGAGAGAGAGAGAGAGAGAGAGAGAGAGAGAGAGAGAGAGAGAGAGAGAGAAAAAATTCGTGCGTGTGTGCAACGTGTACGTGTGTTTGTAAGTACAGTGTGTGTGTGTGTGTGTGTATGTGTGTGTGTAAGTAAGTAAGGTAAACGTGTGTGTATGTATGAATGTTCAGTGTAATAATAATAACAACAATAATAATAAGAGAAAGAGATAGAGAGAGAGAGAGGGAGAGAGATGTAGGCTAGGCTATTCAGTGTGTGTGTTATAACCACATTAAGGCTTGTTAAAGTTAGTAAAAGGTGGTTGGTGGGTTGGTGAATGGAGAGAGAGAGAGAGAGAGAGAGAGAGAGAGAGAGAGAGAGAGAGAGAGAGAGAGAGAGAGAGAGAGAGAGAGAGAGAGAGAGAGAGAGAGAGAGAGAGAGAGAGAGAGAGAATGTGCGTGTGTGAGAGAAAATCATAATAATGTGTGTGAAATAATAATGAGAGAAAGGCGGGAAGATATAATAATAATAATAATAATAATAATAATAATAATAATAATAATAATAATAATACGTGTAAGAGATAATAAAGTGAGACAGAGAGATATAGATAATACTAATGTGAGAGATAATTCTGTGAGATAATAATATTGAGAATGAGAGAAGAGGAAAGTGATATAATAATAATAATAATAATACATATAAGAGAGAGAGAGAGAGAGAGAGAGAGAGAGAGAGTTAGAAAGAATAAGTGTAAGATATTATTATTATTATTATTATTAATAAAGTGAGAGAGGAGAGAAATAATAATACGTGTAAGAGAGAGAGAGAGAGAGAGAGAGAGAGAGAGAGAGAGAGAGAGAGAGAGAGAGAGAGAATCATTTTATATTATAGTGAATGAAACCACTCACACTCATTCTCTCTCTCTCTCTCTCTCTCTCTCTCTCTCTCTGTACTTACATAGAATATATATATATATATATATATATATATATATATACACTTACTGTACTTATATACACACACACACACACGAGTAGTATTATTATACAGTCTCTCTCTCTCTCTCTATCTATCTATCTATCTATCTCACACACACACATGCATACACACTCTCTTTTTCTCACACACACATACATATTCTCTCTCTCACACACACACACACACATATACATACCCCCCTTTTTCCCCCTCCCCCTCTCTGACATACACACACACTTACCTTCTAATAATAACAATAACAGAGCTATTGTTTTCACCCGAACAGCCAGTGTGTGTGTGTTGCTGGATTCCATCTTGTTTGTTGCCTGTTTGAATGTAAACAATAAACAATAATAATTATAATAATTTGTTTGTTTACTTATTTGTTTATTTGTTTTACACGATACACAAACAATAAACAAACAAATTATCATTATTATTTTCTTCCTTGTTTGTTTAAGCAAGCAATATAATTATACTGTAATATTATTTTTTTCTGTTTCTTCGTTTGTTTGTTTATCTGTTTATTATCTTGCTTCCTTGTTTACATAATTGTTTGTTTGTCACTGTCATATTTAAAATCAACAATTCACTTTTAAATAGACAATTATCTTGCTTCCTTGTGTATGCAAATAATAATAATAATAATATATAATACTAATACGTAATAATAACAATAATAATTCGTATTAATAAATATATATATATATAATGAAATGGCGACAACGAAAATCTATATCAACAGCAATAATACACAATAATTCGCTAACTACGTTCACTGAAATAAAACGCACACATACACGAGCGGAAAAAAAAATGAGGGTATACAAGAGCGGCGGCGGCAACGTACTTCCTCACTCGACGACTTCCGAGCACTGAGCGGCTGTCTGAGCCACTGCCTGAGTGGACAGTGGAGTGGTAGGGCGGGCTCAGTGACGGTAACTGGTAAGCACAGGGTTGCCATATGCCAGGTGGTGAATCGTGAACCAGCCCACACCAATCCCAAATACCGCCATAAAACTGCGATCTTTGTCTCCAAAAAACAGCCCACAAGCCTTGAATCATCAGCTGTAGTGTATGTACTGTTACGGACAATCATTTCTTTCCATTTAAGGGTGACTCAAACAGTTTCATGTATTCTTATATATTTTATTGTTCCTTTCATTTGTGCGACTCGATCACTACTAGAAAAAAATATATTTATAAAAAGAACTCTGCAAAAGAGGATATGAGGATATGGTAAAATTAGAAAATACAAGGCAAAAGTAGCATACAAGGATTGCTGTAATGTTTATTGTGATAGGTATGTGCATAATAATTATATAGGTTATATATACGTATATAATAGGTTAATTAGGCTAGTTGTATCCAAGAAAGAGATGATCAACAGGGAAGAAGCAGAATGCCGTGAGAATAATACCACATAATGGCACATATGGAAAGGTGAGAATGACAGATGGATAATTATCGGATCTGGAAGAAAATGACTTACCAATAGCAGAATATAGACCAAACACCGCCAACCCGTGACCACCTTATTTTACCCTCTACTGCCATAAAACGGTGGACTTGGCAACCCTGCCTGAGTGGTTAGTGGCAGTCGCTGAGGCGCCTAGCAGGGCTTCCATTACCTCTGTAAATATTACCCTAGAATGGAGCCTGTTTTACTCTACACTGTATATTACTAAATATTACCCTAAAACGTCGGCAACATGTTAGAATAATGTAATGCATTATTACACATAGTCATTTAGAATTATATATATGACAAACTAAAATAGATTCTATATATTACCACAACAACTAGTGTCGCACATCAAGGTAGCTGATGGGTTATGTCCCGATATACTGCATTAATTAAACAGAACTTAAAACTGTAAAGTAATGTAAACATGTAACCTCAGTATTTATTAACTTCTGATTTTTTTATTCATGAATACAATAACACTGAGTATTATTCTTAATTTTAGTTTGATTTTGACACTTTTATAAAAATTATTTTGCCCCCAAATCACCCAAAATTAGACAATATCCTAAATACTACTGTAAAGAGGGTCTGATTACCCTAGTTTAGGGTATTGTACCCTAAAATAGAAGCACGCTGTTAGCCCTACTGAAATATACATAAATTGTAAATATTTGCCGTGTGGAACTCTTATGCAGATTTTCCCTTGTGTGTGTTATCTTGTACTTACCAATAAATTGTTACTGTGTATTCTAGAATCTGTTCGATCACCCCTGGGCTTCTTTGACGTTATAGTAGCATGAGTGTGTCCACAATATATTACACACACACACACACACACATACAACGAACACATAATCACCGTTCACTAGGTGTCAAGTAACGAAATCATTATTCAGGATCTCTTATTAGTTGTTTATATGTGTGGCCAAGCGAATTTATATTTACAAATTAATTGTAGCTAAGATACTGTTGAAATAGCCACAGAAAACTAATGAAAACCAGAGAAAAGAAAATAACGATAGGGGTAACAAAACTATTTACAGAACATTCTCATCTCGTCCCTACAACACCATCTGCATCTTGCCACCACCTGTGTCTCTTTCATCTGGATCTCTGCACAAGTTGGTCATGATGTAAAACCAGGGTTTCGGTTCTTTTGACCCACCAGGATATTCTCGGTGCTCCCAACCAATAACCCTGCGCTATAAACATTATTTGGATTCGTGTTCACTGTCATCGACCTTCCTCAGGTGGCAGGGTATTGTGCAATAAAACTAATGATCAGAACTTCAGAGATAAAAGACCCAGTGATTTATTATTTTAAGCATAATAAAATTACCTATAACAATAAAAAATATATATAATTATTACAATAACAAAGTTTTCTTTAAACCAAAAATAAAGATTTGGTTAATACCGTACTTAGGCTACCCCTAAACAATTAAACTTTACCCCAATATGTTTAATACAATGAATTCAACAAATATCTTCCCCCTTACTCTATCACAAACTTCAATATTACAAAACAATTAAACTAGAACAAAACTAAATTAGAAGAACACAAATTAATTAGAACAAAACACAGCCTTGCACCTTAAAAATCAAAAACAAAACTGAACTGGACTAAAGAAGCTAGACCTCGCACTCACAATCACATACCTTGAGACGTCATCTGGTCGTCCAAGCGGAGGATTGGGGTACCAAGACCGTCTTGGGAGCGCTTGGTTTCAGTGACGAGAACTGACCAAATACGTAGAATCTGTGTTCTCGTCGTCCAGATACGGATTGGGCAGAAACAAAAGAAAGTTTGTAAACAAAGTCGTAAGCAAATTTGTGTGCTAAGTTGCATGTATTATACACCAAAAGATGCAGAATTAAAAAACGAATAAGATGAGACCAACTAGAAGTCTCTTGATATGATCTTTAGTTGAAGACTTGCGATTTTTATTACTTTATTCTCGATTTTCGGTGAAAATTTACGATACATCACGAATACAAATTTCGCAACACTTCAGACATCCACCTTGCTTAAAGTGCACATAATATTTAATCATCTTTTTGGTACTCTCTCAAGTTCCAGGCTCAGCTCATGGACTAAAGTGTTTGTGTGCCGCTCATAGACTAAAGTGTTTGTGTGCCTCTCATCTCAAGATGATCCTTGATTTTGGTTTTATGGTGTGCAGCCTGTGATTATCTTTAGGGCTCTATTCTGTATGGGTGTGAAGGGTGTTGGAGATGAGTCTCAGTAAGGTCGGTGGTCTGTAGGTGTGGTAGCTGTGCAGTCTGTCATTATCTTTAACGTTAGGACTCTGCTATTCTGTATGGGTGTGAAGGGTGTTGATAGTCTCAGTGAGGTTTGAAGTTGAGGCAGGACTTGCATAATCCATCATTAATTGAATATAGTAATTGTTTGCATATTGTAGTTGTGGTTTCTTTGTTGTGTCCAAATATTGAGTTGGCAAGTGATCTGAGAGCTTTACATTTTTGCATGCATTTGTTTTTGATGGCCATGATATGTTATTTGAATGTCATGGATGTGTTGTATATTATGCCAAGTATTTTGCATGTGTGTGTAAACTCAATATATATTAAAAAAAAAATATACATATATATTATTTAAAAAAAAAAACCCTAATTATTAAAAAACGACGGCGGCAGGGGCGGGGCGGCGGCGGCGGCGACGACGAAAAAAATTTAATAAATAAAAAAAAAATAATAATAAATAAATAAAAAATAATAATAATAATAAAAAAGTAAATTATTACAAAAAAAAAAATAACAGAAAAATATAAATATATATAAAAATAAATATATATTATTTAAAAAAAAAGAAAAAAAAATATTAAAAAACGACGGCGGTGGCGGCGGCGGCGGCGGCGGTGATGATGGGGCGGCGGCGGGGCGGCGGGGCGGCGGCGGTGGTGGCGGCCGTGGAGGCAGCGGCGACGACGACGAAAAAAATAAAAATAAAATAATAATAAATAAAAAAAAATAAAAATAATAATTATTACAAAAAAAATAATTAACGAAAAATATATAAATATATTTAAAAATAAATATATATTATTAAAAAAATTAAAAAAACTAATTATTAAAAAACGACGGCGGCGGCGGTAGCGGCGGCGGCGGCGGTGGTGGTGGTGGCAGCGGCGGCGGTGGCAGCGGCGGCGGCGGCGAATACAACGAAAAAAATTGATAAATAAAATAATAATAATAATAAATAAATAAAATAATAAAAAATAAAGGTAATTATTACAAAAAAAAAAATAATAAAAAATAAAGGTAATTATTACAAAAAAAAATAATTAAAAAAATATATATATATATATTTAAAAATAAAGATATATTATTAAAAAAATAATAATAAATATTAAAAAACGACGGCGGCGGCGGCGGCGGCGGGGTTGCGGCGGCGTGGCGGCGGCGACGACGACGAAAAAAATAAAAATAATAATAATAATAAAAAAAAAGAGTTAAGAATTACAATAAAAAAATAATTAATATAAAAAAAATATATATATTAAAATATATATATATATTATTAAAAAAAATTAGAAAAAACTAATTATTAAAAAACGACGGCGGCGGCAGCGGCGGCAGCGGGGCGGTGGCGGTGGCGGCGGCGGGGCGGCAGCGGCAGCGGTGGCGGCGGGGCGGCGGGGGCGGCGGAGCGGAGGCAGCGGCGGCGGCGACAACGAAAATAATAATAATAAGAAGTAAATAAATAAAAAAAAGTTAATTATTAAAAAAAAAAAAATAGAAATAAAATATATATATTAAAATATAATTATATATATATATTATTAAAACATAATTTAAAACAAAAAAACTAATTATTAAAAAACGACGGCAGCGGCGGCGGCGACGACGAAAAAAAATAAAAAATAAAAAAATAATAATATTAATAAAAAAATAATAATAAAAAAAAAAGTTAATTATTACAAAAAAATATAAATATATTTAAAATTAAATATATATTATTGGTAAATTTACAGTAAACCTGGGTTCAGTAAAACGTATATATTAGTATGTTTTACCACTAATTAGGACCATTCTAAGACTATTTTCTTCAATGGTGTTTCTCTCGGAAATGCCCCGTTTTCGAGATATGCCCAGTTTTCATACCCCATACAAACTTGGGGGAGAGCCTGGGAATCCGGGGTTTTGGGTGGGAGAAAACATGCTGTACACTATGGCCTTGCCTTTATAATATGTAATTGTCTTAAATAAACACTTGAAACAGGAAATAAAAGCGAAATAACAAAGTTTTTGAGACCGATACAATAAAATACAATTATAGCCCAAACAGCAGCGTTACAACACGTGTTGGCTTGGGTTGGGCTAGATATTCAAATCAAATGGTTATTTTGGGAATTAGTATTATCTAACCTGACCTGACCTAACCTAACCTAGACCACGACAGACTACCGGGACCTAACCTGGGCTAACTACCTGACCTAACCTGGGCATAAAACCGGTATAACAAATAGAAGTAGTTACCGGGTAAATATCCAGGAACGTATATGGACACAGGACGCTCAAACACAGTATTCCCAAAACAAAATATAGCCAATACAGCCACAAGTGGCGTGAATATTACAACATTTGCAACACTGATAGTGTTTTCCCCCACCCAAAACCACGTATTCCCAGGCTCTCCCCCAAGTTTGTATGGGGTATGAAAACGGGGGCATATCTCGAAAACGAGTAATTTCTAAGAGAAACAAAGTTAAGAAGTGTGTTATAAAGGCAACGCCATAGTGTACAGCATGTTTTCTCCCACCCAAAACCCCGGATTCCCAGGCTCTCCCCCAAGTTTGTATGGGGTATGAAAACTGGGCATATCTCGAAAACGGGGCATTTCCGAGAGAAACACCATTGAAGAAAATAGTCTTAGAATGGTCCTAATTAGTGGTAAAACGTACTAATATATACGTTTTACTGAACCCAGGTTTACTGTAAAAATACCATATTATTTAATAATAATATATATATATATATATATATATATATATATATATATATACACACACACACACACTGTTTCTTTAAATATAATCACGAAGGAGCGATGTGACTCTCAACACAAAGTACACAACCTCTCAACACAGAGGACACAACGTGACTGACCTTAATTCAGTGTTGCCATGTCTGCTTGACAAAATTTCTCAACATCAGAATTTCCCTTTTTACCTCAATTATTCCCTGTTTACTCTTGAACATTGATGGTCTTTTAGGTATTACTTCTTGTAAAAATTTCCCTGTATACTCTTGAACGAGCTATAAATTATTTCCCTGTGTAGACTTCGAAATTCCCTAAAACAGAGAAATTTCCCTGCACCTCGCAACACTGCCTTAATTTTACCTGGGCTTGTCAAACTCACCACAAGGTTTAACGGTTTTCCTGGCTAGCTGTGGTGTGTGTGTGTGTGTTTTTTTTTTTTTTTTTTTTTTTTTGGGTGGATGGTTAAGGTCGCTGTCAACCGTCAAAACCACTTTCTCTCTTTTTATTTTATAATGTTCGTTGAAGTAGTGGACCATATAATTCAAGAATATTCTTTTGTGGTGTATACGATGTGTGATAAAGGTACGATGGCTCCATACACAAACAATAGGGCCATTCGTACCATTACTAAACAGGTTAATTGTTTGTTTTGGTAGTTATCTGAGGGATTAGAGCCGGTAGTTTGCCACACGGATTATAATGACTAGTAGTGTCACAGTGGAATAAGTAACGTCTTCTGAACCTGACTTGATCACTAATGAAGACACACCAGTAAATTTATATTAAATTATATGTGGTAAAAGAACCTGCCAGACTAGTGGCTTTTTATTCCTCTTGAGTATGCCACATAAACAAGCTCCTTCAATGTAGGTGTGTGTGTGTGTGTGTGTGTGTTTCGTGGCAATGTTTGAAGGACTCGCTAACCTCCAATTTTTTCTGGCTACCTTACATGGGTTGCACAATAAAATTTAGTGCCATTCCCACACATAATCGAGTTATATTAAGTATGTAGTGTAAGCACAGTTAATTAGGAGACTTATGTGTTGCATGAGAAATAGTACTAAACAGTTCAAGGAATCATAGCATAATAATTCTGGGTGACTTGTCAACACTGACTGACTCAGCACAACAACTGCGTGTCGCTTGGACAAAAAAAACACGACATACATACACAGAAAAATACACATACACACATACATAAACATACATACACTAAGAAAATACACACATACATATATACACACACTAAATACAGATACACACACACGCACATTAGCGTCAATTAAAATTACAGTGTCGAATGAAAAATCGTGTATGTGGGTGTGTGTGTACTTTGTATGTATGTGTGTGTACATAACATACATACATACATACATACATACACATGCATACAATTAAAGGATAATATTCACACGAGCGGTTTTGCGGAAAATTAGCATACATACATAATTAATGATGAGTCTGTAGAATGTGGCGGCACCAGCAAAGATATGGAGAAGCTGGAGTGTGATAGGATTGTGAGCTCTGACGTAAATATCATTAGCATAGATGACTATGTGAGACGAAAGTGAGAAGGGACCCAGAAGGCAAAAAGGTCTGTGCATGAAAATGTTAAAGAGAAATGGACTAAGTACTCCGCCTTGTTGAGTACCGAGGTTAAATGGTAGATAGTCACTGACAGACTCACAAAATAAAACACGAGTGTTTACCAGAGAGGAAGCTCTCATCAATCCACTGAAACAATAGTTCTCGAGACTCCTAATGATGTAAGTTCAACTAGTATTTATTCTCGGATGGTCACATCAAAGGCTGCTTTAAAATCAATGTAAACTGTAGGCCTACATGAAGATGACTTCAAGTGAGAGAAAAGTTCACAAAACAGTGGTGTCACTGAGCTACGACCTGGGAGGAACCCAAAGAATTAGGAGATAGATGATCATCAGTGATCGAGGTGACGGAGACGAGTAAGTAATATCCTCTCCATCACTTTAAACACAGAGGAAGTGAGATATAGAAGACTGAAGTCAGTAGAGTTGGGTTTAAGGATGGGGATAATGGTACTACGTGTCCAGGCTGTTGACAAAGGGGTTACCAGGAACCTGAACAATAATAAGACGTCCTGTCCTGGGTCTCCTTCTCTTCCTTTCATACATTAATGACCCACCACTCTCACTATTATCTACCACTAGACTTTTGCAGACTATAGCTTAGTTTACAAACCAATTAAATATAGGAATGACTGCCTTCGACTACATGACAACCTAACTGCACTTGAAGACTGGGAAGTCAAGTGGCAGATGACATTTAGACCAGGCAAATGCCATCACATCCGTTTTACCCGAGCCCATAATCCCATTTCACATACATACCAACTACACAACACCAACCTCAACACAGTCCCTTCCCACAAATAATTGGGTATCCACATCTCAGCGGACATGAGGTGGAACACACACATCATGGCCAAGAAGGCTTGTAGGGTCCTGGGGTTGTTGCACAGGAACCTCAGCAGGTGTAACACAGACATCAAAATTATTGTTTATAACACTTTCCTTCGGCCACACTTAGAGTACTGCGACACCGTCTGGGATCCACACACTAACAATAGTATCAATAAATTAGAGTCTGCACAAAGTAAAACTGCAAGATGGGCCAGTCGTGATTACAAACACACTACATCAATCACTTTGCTTAAACAAGACACAAAACTAGATCAATTGGTAACACGAAGATACAGTAGACAACAGATGATATACAAAATCACAAACAAGTTAGCTGACATAGACAAAGACACATATCTAGAGGCAGCCACAACTTCAAATACCATACATACCAGACAAACACTGATATATTAGGCACTCATTCTTTCCCTGCAGTATTCAAGAGTGGAATCATCTCACATCTTACGTCGTTAATAGCCCCACAGTCCCCACTCTTGAAACATTTAGAAATAGGATCACCAATCATTACCCACCCAATCCTAATCATCGATCCACAGTCCCTGACCCAATCCACCCTTCTCCTAACTCCCTTCCTAATCCTCCCCTAGATCCCTAAATTCACCCACACAACCCCCGCATATTATTCTGGCCATGAGCGGCTCTCTGAGGGACCCACAACTTGAACTTGAACTGGAATTTGAACATGAGTAGGTGAATCCATCATCAAGTGTTATTAATTTATCTTTAGTTGGAGCATGAATATAATAACATTTTCTTTTATGTACAGGTTCGAAAGAAAATGAATACTGAAGTATTTTTTCAGGCGTTACTATTGTAGCCTAATTGTAGGTTGATGTACTGTAGTCTGTAGATGAGTGGAGGGAGTGGTTGTATATACAGTATGTGTAGATAATTGAGAATGGTTGTGTAGATGTAAATGAGTGGAGGGACGTGGTTGTATATACAGTATTTTGTAAAGGAGTGTTTGTCTGTCTTTCAAAATAACATGGGATGAACAGTTATCTATATTTTAATGTATTTTCTACAGCAGATACTAAATTTACCTAACAAGACGTATTCTAGCATTACCTACGATTGGCTGAAAATAGACAAATTTGTGTCACTTTTTCATTCATCAAAACATCCATCAATTCATTCATTAATTCATCCATCAATCACCCTTAAATTCATCCATCAGTCTATCCATCAATATCATCCAATCAAAATCATCCGTCAATCTCTGTGTGTGTGTATGTGTGTAAATATATCTAAACTATGCTAAGAAACAGGCCCAATATAATAATATACTCAAGAAAGATGTTACCATCAATGTACGTATGTCAGGGAATTGTTTGGAAAAATCCTTTGCTCCAAATTCATCAACACGATATATAATTACACAAATTGCCCTGAACTTATGCAGATAACCCAACCTAAACGTCATTAAGGCAATTGACCACAAAGGGTATTAACTTTTTATGAGGTGAGGAGGGAGGGACTGGGACTGGGGTTGGGGCTGAGACTGGGGCTGGGACTAGGACCTGTCCTTGGATTGGCTACACCAGCAGACTTACCCCTTTGTAATGTCCTGTTAACAGTTCCCATATCAAAGGCACCTACCTACCCTTTATACTCCATTGTCCATTCTTTCCAATTCAAGCTTTATAGTGAGGGTAGCCCACTCTGCTGGGTGGTGTTGCGAAGTGGGCTTCCCTCAATTTTTTTCTCTATTTTTTTTGCTTGTTGGAGTACAGTATTTGCGTTGTGTCCCATGTGCGTTTCTGAATTATGCCAATTCACATACGACCTCAACTGACCTTGTTTATTTGCATTATGTGGCTCGCATGACTACTTCTCACTTATGTCTTCCTCCCCGAGCCCCTATTTTTTTTAGAGTCACTTTGGTGGCCATACTCAGTTACTCATTGTGGTTACAGTACAGTATATATATATCTTTTATCTATATCATGCTCATTTCATTCCACTTGCTAGATCTAATTATATTTGTCTTTTTATTTTATACTACATACCCTATATTGCCTGGAACTGGAATAGTTTTTGCATTATTGAATTATTCATGGGCTACAATCTTGATGCCAACACTGCCGACTGTGTTGGTAACTTATTTGTTTGAATGTGTACAAAATTAATAGCAAGGAGACAGCACTAACTTTTAAAAAACTTCCCCATAACTGTAGAGTCATCACAATGCAGCATCAGAGAATTAAAAAAAAAAAAATAAGTGTACAGTATTTTAGCATGGTGTATTTATTACCAGGTAAACCCAAATACAAATTTCCATCATGAAATAATACCTATGATGTGACCTGGATAAAAGATCTAAACTGAGAATCTGTATGGTCTGGTTAACCATCTTATATAAATGCAAACCCAGCTATAACCATGCTAGCATTGAAAGGGTGCTTTAGACATAAATGAATTATTGTGCTTGAAGAGACAGACTTGTAGGAAGTTGATAAACCATCTTATTTGACTACTTCACCATAATATAAAAATTACTAGTTATATAATGAGAAAATGTTCATTACATATAAATTTAAGTTAGTGTGAATGTAATGCCTATAATTTTACTACAGCTAGTAGGATTATATAGGTTGTGAAAGATTCTTTAACTATTCCTCTACCGTACTTGCAGTACAAGTAAATAAACTTGTCATACCGACAAGTACTATACTGTACTATGTGAAATATTACATTAGCAGTTAAAAATTATGTCTAATGTCCAAAGAATAAGATTTTTTTGTATCTATTGGTTTGGAGTGATTAAAATAATTTATACTCTGAGTTTTTTTATATACATGTAACCATAAGTCAACTCTATAAATGGTATGGTGGAGACAAAAGGCAATTATCATCTTTGAAAGAAATAAAGAGTTTTATGGGTCCACAGTCATGTCCAATTTGTACTGGTACAGTTACTGTTGGTCAGTAAATGTACAGTACTGTGAATGAAAATGCAATTAAAGCTGAAGGAACACATAAGAGTATTAATCTTACCCTAATCTCTTCCTTTGTTATATCTGTATACCTCTGATCAATTCAACAATTATTGACAATACAAACTAATTTTCCTGTATAGGCTATAGGCCTACCTTCACAACAAACCTAATCTGAAGTTCAAAACAATACTCGACATTCTATGAAGGTGGTCCATCAGTCTTTATCTTTGAAGAAATGGCACTCCCATACCACTCCATCTCCTCAAGAAACTTTGTCATGTTTTCCTTCACACGGTCATCCAAACACTCACCATCACCGTTGAACTTTCCCATTACCTGCAATAAATTAAACATTATTTAAATATTGTTGAAGAATATCATATTCACGTTCATTAATCCAGGTACAGTACCTGACAAATAAACTTGCCATCAAAGCCAACACAAAGGCTAAATGACTCAGGATAGCTACTAGACCTACCAGTAGTCAAAAGTATGAGCTAATTATATATCAAGAATTACACATCTAATAAAGTGTAGAAATGTAATAATGCAGGACTAATATTGTCATGAATGAATAAATATATCATCCCTTAATATGACAAATATAATACATAAATCACAATAAGTTTTAATGATATATTCTAAATATATTACTGGATATACTGTATATTATGATACGTGACATTATCATGATTGGATAATCTTGTACAGTGGTGTAGATATTTGACAACGAGGCTGTGATTTTAAACATTACAGCAGTCTTAATTAAACCGAAGCTCTCAGAGCCATGGTATACCGTGCTCAGAGCCATCTATCAGATACTAGCTTTGAAAGCACCCCATTCCTCTCACAAGCTTCTTTGTTAACACAGTCATATAAAGGCCTATTACAAAACCTTGCATAGTTTGCTTTACAAATTCCAGAAGAGCAACTTGCCTGAGGTATGACGCACACTTTGGGTATACTGATCATCCCTAACTCACTGAGGAAAGGTCGGGCCAAGGCAGCAGCACGGATACCACCAAAAGGACCTGATTGAAACATAAAAAAATAATATCAAAAGTTAGGCTGATAAATTATAATACAGAATATGGTTTTTGTTGTTACATGTGCTGGCTACAACTCGATGTTATTTATCCCACTTACACCTAAAAATAATCTTGCATATTAACAAAATCATAAATCTATCTATCTATCTATAGCTCTGATGCCTCGCTCCCTCCAGGAACTCCCCCCAAGGTGGTGGCCACGGCAGAAGAGCAGGAGAAGTAGATAAAATTCATGAGAAGTAGTTGTTGGCATTTTTAAACTTTCAGAAATAAAACACAATATACTTGCTCTTATCATGCATGAATCTGCTGGAATACTAAAGTTGATATCAGCCAATTGAATATAGAATATTCACATCCTAAATATCATCAACAGCTAAAGAAATTAATGTGTCCTAATTTCTTTTATTGCATAAGCAAAGTTTTTCACATAATGGTAAGTACTATACTGTACACTCCTACCCATTGAGTAGCTGACAATTCCACAGGGCTTGTGTCTGTAAGAGGCTGGAGGAAATTGGTCCATGGTGCTGGTGAGTGCAGGGGGAACACCACAATTATACTCTGATGTCACAACCACAAGTGCATCAGAATTCTTAATCTTCTCATTGGTTGTTGTCATCCATTCAGGTACTTGGCTCTGGTCTCGACGGAACTGCAGTGGCTGATGAACGTGGCCATCACCACCAAGGGTTAAGGGGTCTGAAAAATAATCAGCCAGTCAATATTACTAATACTGTACCAAAGTTACTCCTATCAGTAATTCAACATCATAGAATGGTTAAAATACACCAGATTTTACAAAGTATATAATAGGTTAATCAGATTAACATTTAACACATCCGATTACATAAATGCGACACACTCAAGTCGTGATATATCATTACTTTGCCACACCTTCACAACCTCTCCAGTTATGTAACTTACAATACAGTCTCACCTATACTGTCTTAAACTTTTAAAACTTAAGGTCGACCGTGTCAAAATAATGGTCCCCAAATGTGTAGTATGTTCCAGTGTTAGGCAGATTTGTACTATTATCTCGACTGTGCATTGTTACAAACCTACTGAGTCACTGCTCGCATTCAAGGTGACTCATCTTGACCAAACTCTCTTTCACACAATGACTCGGAGGTTTTACTTCCTGCTTCATAGATTTCCTCTTACCTCACACACCTTATACTCTTTGATATCATCAGCTTGAGTTTAGTTCAGTTTATCTGCTCACTAAATATTTATATTAACCAATTCATCCATGTCTATCAATAATCATATACAATAAACACACGAGCAATGCACATAATGTATCCTACAGTCGCCTGCAAAAGTTACTACAGTATACACATTCGGATGACTCCAGCAAATAATTAACCCTTGTTTTCAAGCTTTGCTCTAATAAGTGAAAACCAAGAGGAAAGTAAAATTGTCAAGTGTTTACCGAGGCCACAACACAGCGTGTAGCCTACTTATAAGTGTACTAGCCACAAGTGTTTACTTCCATTGTTCTAACACCACTGAAATATAATTATGTAAGAAATCAATTTGAATGACATAAAATGGATGAATTCTTCTCTGCGTTCTGAGTGTTCTAGTATGGAAGGCGGGACGAGATGACCTTGGTGCTGGAATGTAATGATGAGTGTACAGTAATAAATGTGATCAAGGAGCAGCAAAAACCTTATGTAATGGTTCGGGAACAGTAATACAATTATGTAATGATGATGGAGCCATTAATGTAACAAAGGTAGAAGGAAGGCACGCCAGATGGTGAGTATTAAGTAAGTATTAATAAGTTACTAAGAGTGCATTGTCATCATTACAATACAGTAGCCTATACCTATCCCTCCCCTTCCTTCCTTCTACGCCACGGCATTCCTACTGAATATCAATAATTATCCCCATGTGTAGCAGTTACATAATTTCAATATATCAGTACCAATAGAAAAAAGACCGATCGATGCAACTGAATATAATAGGTTCGAAATTAAGCTGGCTGACGGAGTGTATGAACTTTTGAGTGAAAGATTAAGTGCTTCTAGCGAGAACAAACACTAGTCTAGTGTCTTGTATGATTATATTACAGTATGGGGTTTAGGTCTATTTTTATAATGGCGTGTCACCAGCCTTTGACGCCCTACCATATGAGAGACACAGGGGAAGGTAAAGAAAGAACAGCCATTTTTTATATATGCTTTTTATGATCACCGTCCTTCCGTTGGCTGACAAGTGAAAATAATCATGTGTTGGTGCCTAGGTGTTAAGAAAGATGTAAGCCCCAACTAACAATGTGTGAAGGAGGAAATGTATCCTCCATACAAGGCCAGGAAACAGACGACTTCGTTGTTAATAATAAGAGAACTGTATTGTGGCAGACTTTGGAGGAATCAGCAGCACTCCAATTTTTTACCATCAAGTCAAGAGGGTATCCCGGCCCTTCAGAATACTCAGGGAGGGCGAGGAAACACCTGTGTCTGTCCTTGACTTTGTCAGCCATACACACACACACACACACACACACATACACTCTTAGCATTATATTTTCTATATTGAGTAAGGTGGGGACTAGCTGTAAGAAGCCTATAATTAATGTTTTTAACAACGAATTTCAATATACGATGTATGTAAGCTACTTCTATTACTGCCAGGTGTATGTATCCACCCTCTCCCAGCCATTCATTCATGACATATGGCACCGTCACAACCAGGGATATGAAAGGGGTGTGAAGCAGAGCAACACTTATCAACATAGGTTGAATCAGTTAACCAACTTGAGCAAGAGAAGAGGATGCTGACAAACCTTCACTCAAACACAAACACACTTGTTGATTCAATACCTGCTGGCCACAGCTGTACTGAACAGTTGCAGACACATGAATGAATTATTGATTGATATTAGGCGCAGCAACAGTGAGGTCATATGGCGCGGACACATGAAACAAGACTTTTCCATTTCTCATTCACTCATATATTATTATAACCAATTCTGTACTTTATACCAACACTATTATATCCTACATGCCCACCATCAAAGGGGGCCATAATAGACCACAATGACGAAGCAACTCCTCGTTCCAGTCAGCCAAGTGTGACAATAACAATTCTTATATTATTCAGTCTTTCGTCATCTCACGTGACATTCATGCATGCAGTCATTTCAGGCAGTCTCCAAAATTTTGGATATATAATATAATGGCCGTTGAGATTCAGAAGTTAAGTATTTGTTGGTCAATAATATATTATAAGCCCAGACATGAGGTGGCAGATAACAGGACTGACTGCGGGCGTAGGCTACACCATGAAGTTCCATTGTCTCATCTAGAGCGACACCCAATAATCTTGTCTTGGGGACGAGCAAGAGTACGGTTTATAAAAAAAACAGAATGTCGCCAGTATGATGACGTAATTAACAAAAACATGCGAGTTTCTGTGACGTCACTGAAGTACGGAACAATAATGTATCTACAGGCCAGTTTCTATAGGTACTGATAAGCAACCTTGACATTCAACTTGTTACTGTCATCTTTATCTTGACCATAATTGCTTTCTCGGTCGGGTGATTCACATTGGAGTTATACGTAATATATTTCATATTACGTAACTCCCACATTAGTAGACGAAAAATTGATAACACATTTTTCGTCTCCTAATGTGGGAGTTGGATTACATTAGTGCATTAAAAAGAAAATATTCCTCCAAGGTATGCCAGGAAAAGGAAACAGATTAACAAAAATAATGATAGCCTTTTGCCTGGAGTTGTTTTGAGGAATAACATTCTTCGACTTTATCAAAACTTTACTACCCCTTTTAAGGGATTATAAAAGAAAGGTGAGCTGATATCAAGACTCAATTAACAGAGTGTCAGGTTAAAGGAGAGACTGAAGTGGGCTGTGACAACATATAGAGGGGAGAGGAAAGATAGACTGATATGAACAAGGGTGAGATGTGAACACGGGTAAATGTAACGCTTACGAAAAGTTAAAATAGGAGAAGAGAATAGGGAAGATTTCCAGGTTGACCTGAGTGAAAGAAGTTGGAGCAATGAAAGTGTTTTTTTTTTTTTTTTTTTTTTTTTTAATATATTAACAAAGATGAGGACAAAGGCCACAGGCCCGCTTACCGTCCTCATTTACATAGTACAGTGAGAGAATGGTCCAAAATCATGTCCAATTTCGTTCGAGATGCCCTGACAAATTGCGTTTGAAGGTACATAAGTCGTAGTAAGGTGGAAAGATGGATGAAGGTAGAGTGTTCCAGAGTTGACCAGTTGTGTATATGAAAGACTGAGAGTACCGGTTAACTCTTGCATGAGGGAGTTGGACAGAAAAGGGATGAGAACGAGAGGCTTGACGAGTGTTGCATGTTCTCCTGAGGGGAGGAAACATACATTGGGAGAGTTCAGAAGAGCAATGTCCAGTGTAATAGCGATAGAAGAGATAAAGTGATGCAACACTGCGGCGAAGAGAGAGAGGTTGTAGTGAATCAGTAAGAGGAGGAGAGTTGATGAGACGAAAGGCCTTTGATTCCACCTTGTCCAGTAGTGTTGTGAAGGTTGATCCCCCCCACACATGAGAGCCATACTCCATACAGGGGCGGATGAGACCCCTGTACAGAGACAGTAACTGTGCGGGGGTGAAGTATTCACGGAATCTGCGCAGCACACCTAACTTCTTTGAGGCGATTTTAGTAAGAGAGGTAATGTGATCTCTCCAGGAGAGATTATGAGAGAAAAAGACTCCAAGAATATTAAGAGAAGAGGAAAGGTCAAGTTGTGTATCGTTAAAGGAGAGGGGATAGACATCAGGAAGATTAGTACGAGTTGAAAGATGAAGGAACTGTGTTTTTGAGGCATTGAAAACAACAAGGTTCTCTCTGCCCCAGTTAGAGATGAGGGAAAGATCAGAAGTCAGGCGTGCTACTGCATCATCACGTGATGTGGAGAGGAGCTGCTGGGATGGACGGTTGTCAAAATGAGTGGAGTAGTGTAGGGTGGAATCATCAGCATAGGAGTGGATAGGGGAAGAGGTACAGTTAAGAAGGTCATTAATGAACAAAAGAAAGAGGGTGGGTGATAGAACAGAACCCTGAGGAACACCACTATTGATAGCCTTGGAAGAAGAACAGTGACCGTCTACAACAGCAGCTATAGAACGGCCAGAAAGGAAATCAGAGATAAAGGTGCAGAGAGAGGGATAGAAACCGAATGAGGGCAGTTTGGAGATTAAAGCTTTGTGCCAGACTCTATCAAAAGCTTTGGATATGTCGAGGGCAACAGCAAAAGTTTCACCAAAGTTCTGAAAGGAGGATGACCATGAATCAGAGAGGAGAGATAGAAGATCGCCAGTAGATCGTCCCTGACGGAAACCATACTGGCGATCTGAAAGAAGGTCATGACAAATAAGGTGCTTATGAATTTTGAGGTTAAGAATAGATTCGAAGACTTTAGATAGACATGAGGTCAGAGCAATAGGGCGATAGTTGGAGGGTTGGGAACGGTCTCCTTTTTTCGGAACAGGTTGGATCAGAGCAAACTTCCAGCAAGAAGGAAAAGTGTTAAATGATAGACATAGACGGAACAGTTTGCCTAGGCAGGGTGTCAGCACAGAAGCACAGTTCTTGAGAACAACAGGAGGAATCCCATCAGGTCCGTACGCCTTCCGAGTGTTAAGGCCAGAGAGGGCAGAAAATACTTCCTTTGAAGATATTCTAATGACAGGCATAAGTAGGTCAGAGGGGGGACAGAGTTGGAGGAACAGAGCCGGAATCGTCCAGTGTAGAGTTAGAGGCAAAGGTTTGAGAGAAGAGTTCAGCTTTATCAGTTGAAGAGATGGCAACATTTCCATCAGGAAGGATGAGGGGAAGGAAAGAGGAAGAAGTAAAGTTACTGGAGAGATTTTTGGCTAGATGCCAGAAAGAACGAGAGGTGGAGGAGTTGGACAGGTCATTGCACTTGGCACGGATGAAGGATTTTTTGGTTAGTCGGAGAACAGATTTGGCTCAATTCTGGGCAGAGATATACAGAGCACGAGATTCATCAGTTTGAAGGCGTCGGTGCCGTCTGAAAGCTACCTCCTTGTTGTGGACAGCAGTAGAACAAGCGTGATTAAACCAAGATTTTCGTGAATTAGTAAGAGGGAAAGAATATGGAATGTATGCCTCCATGCCCGAGATGATCACCTCCGAAATGCGTGCAGCACTCTCTGAGGGACCCCGGCCACGAAAGCAAAAATCACTCCATGGGAAATCTTGAATGTACTGCCTCAGATCATCCCAGCCAGCAGCGCTGTAGTGCCACAGACGCTAGCTGGGAGGGTCCAAAAGTCTTACAGGAGCAGCGATAGGACAGGATACTGAAATAAGATTGTGATCGGAGGAGCCCAAAGGAGAGAAAAGTTCAACAGAATAAGCAGAAGGATGAGAGGTTAGGAATAAGTCAAGGATATTGGGCTGATCTCCAAGGCGGTCTGGAATACGGGTAGGGTACTGAATTAACTGCTCTAGGTCGTTGAGGATAGAAAAAGTAAAGGCTTGTTCACCAGGTGGATCAGTGAAGGGAGATTAAAGCCAAAGGCGGTGGTGAACATTGAAATCTCCTAAAATGGAGATTTCTGAGAAAGGAGAATGGGATAGAATGTGTTCCACTTTTGAAGTACGATAGTCGAAGAATTTTGTATAGTCAGTAGAGTTAGGAGATAGATATACAGCACAGATGTATTTAGTTTGAGAGTAGCAGGTTAGCCGAAGCCAGATAGTTGAGAAATCAGAAGAGTCAAGTTCGGGAACACGAGAACAAGTGAGGTCGTTGCGTACGTATACGCAACATACGCCTTTGGCACGAAACTGAGAATAGAGAAATTAAGAGTAGACAGAGTAGGGGTTGCTGTTAGTTGATGCTGAGATCTGGGTCTCGGTGAGGAAGAGAAGATGAGGTTTAGCGGAGAAGAGGTGGTGTTCAACAGAGGAGAAGTTAGAGGAAAGACCGCGAATGTTGCAAAAGTTGATAAAGAGTGTGTCAGCCAATGGTCCAGGGCATCTCGGGGGGTCGTCAACAAATGGTCCAGACTGAGGGGAGTTTATTGACCCATCCCCAGGGGCCTCCGAGGCTTGGTTACTAATTCTATTCATAGTTTTTTTTTAATTTTTGGGGATATCATTTGGACAAAGGGTGTGGTGTGTAGCGTGTTTGTATATATTGTGTAAATAGAGAGAGTGATGTCTTTGGGAGTATGTTGGACTACTCTCGGTGTATGTGAGACACGAAAAAGATCAGCAAAGGTGGACAGACAGGTGAAACGGGAGTTCCAACCCTCCCTATCACCAGTCCAGCGTCCACCCTAGGAGTACTGCCCTGTTTGGTTGGTGTCTCCAACCTCCTCCTACATGATGTGGACGAGGGGAATGAAAATTTTGTAGAAAATGTGAAAAATGCAGCAGTTAGCCAGATAGGTTTTGTAAAAGTAAATGGAAGAAAGAGAGAACGTAAGCCATGGTGGAATGAAGAGATTAAGAATGCAAGGAAAGAGCGGAAAAGACTAAATAGAACATGTAGGCAGTTGAGAAAGAAAAGGCATGAAAGTGACGAAGCTGAAAATGAGTACCTGAATGCATGGACAGCATATGTTAAGCAGCAGAGAGTTGCTAAGCGCAAGATTAGAGATGAAAAGGTAAAATGTGAAAGGAGAGTGATTCAGAACCTAAAAGAAAAGGGGTTGGAAGGTGGGCGTGAATGGTACATATTTATGAAAGGGGAGGGAATGTCTAGTACTGAAAGTGTAGACAGTCTCAAGGTAAATGGTGTATGTATAACTGACAAGGAAGAAATGAGGAAGGCCATAAAAGAGTTCTGGGAGAATATTGGAGGTGTAGGTGAGTTGACTGATGTAAGAGGAGAGAATGTAACACTGGAATGGAAGGATGCACAGGAACTGAATGTAAGAATTAGCAGAGAAGAAGTTGAAAGATGTGTGAAAAGGCAGAAAAATTGTAAGGCCGCAGGACCAGATGATATTCCATGTGAAATGTACAAGAATGGAGGTGAGTTTATGATTGAAAAGACGACTGAATTGTTTAACAAAGTGTGGGAAGAAGAGAGAGTACCCAAGAGATGGAATGAATGTAGAGTGACGTTTCTTCATAACGGAGGCTGTAAGAGTAAGAATGAGCTTAGAAACTACAGACCAATAGACCTACTGAACACACTGGGAAATATTTTCAGTACAGTGTTGAATGAAAGATTGTGCAGATGGATTGAGAGATTCAGAGTGCTGGGTGAAGAGCAAAATGGTTTCCGTAAAGATAGGAGAGCAGAAGATAATATGTTTGTATGAATTGATTGAAAGAAAGAAAAAGGATGGATGTAAGCTATACCTATGTTTCTTAGATATAGAAAAAGTTTATGACAGGGTTAGAAAAGATAAGTGTGAGTGATAAATTAGTAAATATTGTGAGAAGTATGTATGAGAACACAAGAGCAATGTACAGGCTGGGAGATCTAGAAACAGAATGGGTAAGAAGTGAGAGAGGAGTTAGGCAAGGATGTATACTTTCTCCAACCCTATTTAGCTTATATACTGAAGAACTAGTTATGAGAACAAGAGGAATGAATGCAGGAGTAAGGGTTGGAGATGACAAGATATGTATGTTACTGTATGCAGATGATGTGATAGTTATGAGTGAAACTGCAAAGGATTTTGTATGTTGTAGGTGGGTATGGGAGAGATTTTGGTGTGAAATTTAGTAATGAGAAAAGCCAAGTACCGTAATGATTGTGAATAGAACAGATGATGAGAGAGAGCATACATGGAGAGTGCATGGGAGAGAATGTTCTGAAACAGACTGATGAATGAATATAAGTACTTAGGGGTATGGCTGAGTCCAAGTGGAAGTGAAAAGACAAAGAATGAAAAGATTAGCATGACGAACCAATGGGTTGGACGACTGGCAAGTGCAGCGAGGCTGAGAGCAAGCAAGTATGATGTGGTGAGAGAAGTATGGAAGAGTGTGGCTGTCCCGAGCATTATGTATGGCATGGAAGTTATTCGAACTTTGAACCCCAGATAAACAGGCATTGGCATTGTTGACTGTACCAGGAAATTCAGTCCGGAACTGTATATGACTATTATATAAGAGTGTACGGTTTAGACGTTGACTGTAAACTAAGGGAGTGACGCTGGCATGTGTTTATATGTGTGTGTGTGTGTGTGTGTATGGGTCGATGACACGACACCATTAAGGATGGGGGGGAAGTTCCTGTGTGAGATTATTTTCATTGAAAGGCTACTACCAGATTCCTCCAAACTATGATACGGAAAAGACCCCTGATCTTATATTAAAGTAATCTGTTTCGTGGTAGGCTATAGTTTGGAGGAGTGGGTTTATGGGTGGATGCACTCATAGGTATACATGTATATTGACCTTGGATGGTCGGACACCTCCCATCAGAACAGGGACTACTTGTTGTAGGCCTATGGGTAGTTGTATAGGCCTCTACGGTTACTGTAATAACTGTATACAGTACTCGGGTATAAATAGATTGTGAAACATCGATCATCCAGGGGCGGGATACTCAAAGCTTGCAAATGCGCCTTTCCATCTCTCCTTTTCCCAAACGACCCATACTAAAAAACTTCACTGGGTGCGGCCATCTTAGAAACAACTGTTAGCGCTTATTAAAGCAACGGCTGGGCCAGGAGCAGCCTTATCAATGGAAAGACGCCTTTTGATGAATGAAAACAATATGTTGGCGGTGAATCTATTAATCTCGTGGTCTTCTCTCCTAATTAGATGTACTACTGCCACAATACTTTGTTAAGAGAGTAATGGTTGCCACAGAATATAGTTATTGAGTAGCAAGTTATGATACACTAAAAAAAATGAAGTATATTATATGATATGTACAGTACATGATGATAGCCAACTCTTCTAGCTTCCCATTCACCAATGTACAGTCGCGACATATAATAGTCCTTTATTTAACAGAATTCCTCTTACACTGTGGTCAAGGACTATATGCCGTATATCATGTAACTCATGAAATTATATGCCTATTCAAACTGTGTATTTTGATGTAATACTGGACAAATATAGTTATATACCAATATATTTTTTTACTTTTCCATCCAACAATGAATCCTGGCCGTCCCTGTAAGCTATAATATGTGGTGTGTAATAGCCAACTCTCGTAAGAGTTGGCGCTCGTAATTGTGGCTTCGTGAATATATATATATATATGTAATAATGGCTACATTATTGTGAACCATGTACTATAATTATATAACCGAAATGTATGTGTTAATTATGTGGTGTAAAATATGATTTTATTTTTATTTTTGTGGAATCAATCACTATCTGGTCTTATTATCCAAGGCTTGGCAGTAACTGATTCCGAAAGAACGACAAAAATCACGCTGTTTTGACCTTGTATCACTAAATAGTTACTCTTACGTATAGGTTACATAATTATATCAAATGGAGCCCACTAATACAGCCATTATTACCCAATTATGGCTATATACGATATATATATTTAAGAATTAAGCCACATTCACTTTCGGAACTTCTTGGCCATCTGAATGTAGCCTAACACATAATTTTTTTTATTCGTGTGTCGATCGATCATAACTTGTAATCCTATAACTACTTTACTGTGTATGCAAACCTTTGATACTTAATATTGTAACTATAGTCAATGTTATTCATTAAAGTTAATAAGATGCTGAAATCATGATAAGTTTTCCTAGTCAATTATATAATCATACAGTCTATATTATCAGTTCTTATGTCACTTGTCCTGTCAATAAATGTTTGTCTATTATTCACTCAGACCGCTCTTCGAAATACTAGATTATGATTGGTTTACATTTCCTAAGCACACTTCGATAGGTCTGCTGTGATTGACAGTGTATCAAATTATTCAAATAGCGCCTTTTGAGGATTTGGCACAAAATCACCGAAAGGCAAACCAAAGGACAAAGGCACATTGGATTTGTTTTGAGTGTCTGAATCACGCCTTCGACCTGCAAAATAAAAAAGCGCCTTCACTCGAGAGGTGCCGGCAGATCGATTAATGTCATCTAGAATTGAAGGCCATTTGCATTTGATAGATCAGAGTACACTCGTGCAAACGTTAAATAAACTCTGAGGGCAGAACAGCATATACAGTATAATATTATATGCCTCATTCTAACCAATAAAAAATTAATTATATCTCTTTCGGACCTTGATTTACCAAAATAATAACTTTTTTATCATCCCCAATCATCATGAGTGTACGGTTGATAAAAAAAAGTCAGGTATCTTGATTACGAATACAACACATCAGGGAAAAAACAAGAACATGAAAGAAAACCCTTCAAAAGCTCCGGCTCTTAATGTTTCAAGTGAAATAATAAAATATCCATATGTAAAGGTCTCAAAAATATTAATTATGTTTTTTCTGGATTTTCGTATTCATATGGTTATATTGAAATTTTGAAAATGAACCCTTTTTATTGAGGGTGAACCCCTCGGATAAATGATTCAATGTCGGTAAAAGAAAATGGATGGGAGGAAGAGAGTGAGTGAGTGAGTGAGTCAGTTGAACCACTTTTAAGAAGTGGTCGCCCCAAGAAGAACAAGAACAAGAATAATTACGATAAAACCTAGAGCTCTCGGCTTAGGCCGGAGCTAATGATACTGTATTATCTTCCGGAAGCTGAAAGAATTCGTTGGAGAAGTGTCAAAACTTACCGATCAGTTCTACTTGATGGTTTTTTGCCTGTAGATTCTTGATGACACACTTGGCTACGTTCTCTCCTTGTCGACCCTCACGAGTGGAACCTAAAAACACGAGAAAGCGGAGACCCGACATGATGAACCACAAAGTGACGTGAACGTGCTGGTGCGTCTACTGCCTGTGACTGTGTGAATGAAGAGTTGTGGTCCAACTTGTGGACGTGTGGTGCTGGATGTGGGAGTGACTGACAGACTGTAATATTTATACAGTGGCAACCAAACCTAAGGCCAAGCTCATGGCAACACCGTACGTCAAGCCAATTCGTAAACATAACACTATTTTTTATATTTACTCCTGTCGACTTTCATGCTGTATTATTTGATAAATGAATTGATTATAGGTATATGCGTAATTTCCCACCTTACTAAATGATGCCCACGTTTGAACAATTCCTAATACTTCAGTGAAAACGTTTCTTAAATTATCAGTGACTGGCATCGTCGTACAGAGGGATTGCCGAATGCTGCAACTTGGAGTTTACAACAAAATTAATATATGGCTTGATTTTTATCATGAATATACTAATCAATTTTATCGTACATCACACTGGGCTTACGAATTAAAATACAAAATAAATATTAATATTAATTACTACACAACACGTCGAATCTAATTTTCTAATTCACAATGTGAACTTATTAATTACAATGACCGACTCGGCGAGTTTTTTTTTAAATTGAGTATTGAGTAGACGAACGTTTATGAAATACATCATATAATTCATATAACATCAAAGTATCTCATACAGACAACATGCTGCTATATTTGAGGAGGAACAATGCCTTATATAGGACTCATTTATTAATTAAGATGAATGTGGATCGAGCGTTGTGTCATTTGGATATATAGGAACTGTTAATTCAATACATTATTGTTCACCAAATTAAACCCCGTTCTTCAATATCAAACGTAATAAATTACTATTTTCAGTTTATTATGCAATAGGTTCATAGGGAAATATTTTGATGAATAGATGTATTGGTTGCATGATGACAAAATACAGTAATTAATGTACAAAGTTAATAGTTATGGTTTTCACATATGTACAGTAGTGTATCCTACTGTATTATTCTTCATGGTACAGGTTGTTGGATAGCGCCATGTATTTACCTCGCAATAAATCAATACGGATGCAGACCTCGTAAATTTTGCCTCTGTACTTCAGTGGTATGCTCTTTATGACTTTATTATCTCTTTCCACGTTAACCACAATTATGTCATTCTTGCTCTCACCTCTCTCTCTCTGCCCCTACTAAATAATCCAACTCTCTCAAATAATAGAATTGGTGTACCTCCTTCAACGTGCCTCCATCCACTTCCAATTCAACTTCTTCCCCTCCCTTCTACATGCTGGACACTGTCATTCTGAATCTTCTTTAAATTTTGTAAACCTGAACATCTTCAGTGACACCTCATACTGTACAGTAAAACTCCAACACCTCTGTCACAATATCCACAAGGCCATTTTCTCTATTGAATCCTTTCTGCTTGCCTGCATATGTCTAAGAAAAGTGCAGGAGGATAGTCTACAGTAGAATGGCAAGTGTATTCAGAGGCAGGTGGGTATTGGGAATCTCTGAAGGCCAGCCTCTGGCAGGGGGACGATGGTAAACCCTGGGGCATCTCTTCAAGAAGGAAAGACTACTATTATAGTACAGTACCAAGTCATATAGGAAACGGGCACTTGGAACAAAACAAGCATAATAAAGACATCAAAAAATTTACAAGAGGATAAATAAAATAAATCAGCAATTTGTAATTATGACTATTATTTGAGTTACAATATTTGTACAGAAACTATATACAGTACTGTAATAATAAATTATTACACTACTTTCTGAGACAGTATAGGCCTACAGTACTTATAAAAAGAGCTCTTCTGCCTCTACCACTTGTTTGAGATTGGGATGAAGCACAAAGTATACAAAGTGCTCAAAAACACAACTGACTAAACGCCAACAATGTCCTTCATCACACTACAGTATTCGGTTTTTCTATCAATTGGTACAGTAATGTATTTGACAAGGACAAGGGTGATATGGAATCAAATGGACATAAAATTCTCTCTGGTATACTGGCTAGACAGCAGTATCAATTAGCCTATGTGATCCATGATGCTTTCTATTGTCTACTTGCCTTGGCGCTTGGCTAGTAGTGTCTATCTGAGACTCCTATGTTCAAGCCTGAGTGGTGTAGGTTCCAAAACTTTATTGATTAGTGCAAAATCCTTCCTCTCCCTACCTCTCTAATATACAACCTGTAAACCTACCATAAACACAAGGAAGTGCCTTAATTGGAACCTGGTCTACAAATCTGCCATACATGGGACACAGGACGTCATTACTTGTTTGTAATTCCTCACTAAAATTGGTTGAGGTACAGTATGTATGGTACAGTCACTTCCAGGTGTATTGCTGACCCTTCTTAGTTTTCCTGGTTTTATTTGGATTATTTTTTTGAAGAGAAGGCAACACAGTTTTGCCAAGTACAGGATGGACTACTAATCCCTCCAACCAGTGCCAAGAAACATTATCATAGTTAGGTGGTGTTTTTTATGACATAGTTTGGAGGGATAAGCAGTGTTCCATCAATATCCTCCTTATTTAATGAATGTCAGCAATACCAACTCACAGGACACTTCCCTACAGCATCATAAGCTCTTGTGCATTACCATTGACATTTTAGCAAATATGCAATACAATACAATACACCTGAAGAAAAGTGTACATAAAATAATTGTTTCTTGACGATATTCACCACAAAGAAAAAAAGAACCTTAGAAAAATGAAATACTGTACGTGTACTTTACATAGTACATTGAGTGAATGTTAGAACTTATGTAATAGTACAGAAGTAAAGTACTGTACTTAAAAGAAATATACAGTATATAATATTATACTGTAATACAGTACAGTAAAATGTTTACTCGACTTTTTCAGTGATGCTGTTCTTAACCAACCTTTTTTTATATTTATTTTTCCAAGTACAGTATACGAGTCATAAGTATTATCAGGGAAGGCATTAAAATGTTCTTTAATAGTAATGAATGAGAATAAAAAAATCAATAAATTTGCTCCATTTTTCCTTTAGTATTTTCATTCCATTACTATAATGGTCTTCCCTAAATAACAGTACAGTACCTTATATATATACAGTATATATAACTGGTAATGTGTTATACCTAGATGACACTTATTACCCACCCTGCTTACATGTAGACTGACAATTCCCATATACATATACAGTAATGTAATACAGTATATATATATATATATATATACTGTATTACATGTACAGTATGTATATATCATGTATATATCATGTATGTGTAGTGTACAGTATATATATATATATACAGTACAGTATATGAGAACTGTCAGTCTACAAGTAAGCAGGGTAGTTAATAAGTGTCACCCAAATATGACACATTACCAATAAATAAAACACTGTACAGTACTGTCAATATAAAAATTGGATATCCCTGTACCTGTGACCATATATTTGAGACACATACTAAATTGTTGATTACACATATAAAAATTAATATCACAACTATGACTTCTCTGCTTAAAAAGTAATGAATTAAACTGTGATCTAAATATTCTTTTATCCTTCACTTCCTTTCACACACAAAATGAACATAGATACTTACTGTAATAAGCCACAGAAGGTACATTTGTTTTAAAACTTTGCAAGAAGAGGTCTATGGTATTATCTTTTAACAGAACAATAACATGCAAAACAATCTAGTAACAGGCCATATGAGCAGTTCCCTGGAAGAAGGGCAAATCAACTAATTTTTCATATTGGCATTTTCTGTTGTAGCATATAGGTAGGTAATGTACAGCATGAAATGATGAACGAACCCCTTGGTGAGATTGGACATGGGAAAATGAACCATTCAGAGGGTTGTAATACAGTCCAATATGACACAAAATTGTGACTGTGTGAGATAGATCCACCGAGATACTGTGGAAAGAAGGGTGAATCTTTACTCAGGCAAGACGTGGACATTAAAAGTGGTTTGTGTTATTACCTATTATGCTCTACTAATAATAATTTCCACTATGGTCACTGATTACAAAGGATTAAGAAATTTAGTATATTACTTAGGAAAATGAAGTATTCTCTTTACATATCAGAATAATCATAAGTTTAATATTATTTTCATGCAATGGTTTTGTATAAATATAATGAGTAAATATCCCAATTTTTCTGTGACAAGTAATTAGTGGGAGTGATTAGTTAATTAGGAAAATTATCCACATAACCAAACATAATTATGTTTCTTACATATATTTCAGTTTTCCTCCAAGCCTAGACTTGTACAATATGTTGACACTAGATTGTATTAGGGTGATGAAAACAATAGCTTTAACTGCAATTATAAAATCTCAGAACTAATTAATGGACTATTTGCCCTTCTTCTACAAGATGCTTCATACTGGCCATTTGGAACAAGGATGGTGCAGTACAAGAAAATGCATGTTGAAAAGGAAAGATGCACACGGAACTAAACAAGAGCATAATAAAGGAACGAGTACACACATATGCATATGTAGTTTTAAACTGAACGTTTTGTTGTCTAGAGTGGCAAAAAGAAGCATGATGATGAAAGGTAATTCTGTTGTCTAGAAAGAGTGTGGAAAAAAGTAAGGTGATGTTAGGAAAGCCTGTACATACAATAATAACAAAATTAAGGGTGACTGGAAAGGATCTCAAATAAGGCTGGAGAATTCATGTACCAGGGTGTAGATAAGACTAATAATAAGGGTGAGACTAGTACCAGGCTGGAAAGGTCCCATGACACTATAATGATAAGACATACAAACAAAAAGAATAAATTAATGAAAACAGTAAAGATATGCAGAAACTGAAAATTAGTCACAACTAAACCTTCTGTTCCTTGACACAAGACACACCTGTATACTACTTTGTTACAAACTTGGAAAAAGATCTGAGCTCCACACTTTTCCACATTCCCACATATATCTGGCATGCACATATGCACATACACACATACAAACACACACACAAAGAGAATATCCTTGAGCCAAAAAGCAAAGACATTAAATGTTGCCTACCTGGTAAATTCCATTCCATTCAATGCTGTATACAAAAATAAGTACCAGGCCATATTATCTTGTTGGGCATTTGGTACAAAGATGGTACAGTACAAGGAAATCAAAACTGGCACATGGAATGGAATAAGAGCATTATAAAGATGTGAGTACCGGCATGTATATGCACAATAAGTATGGTTGGTCAACAAAGTCACCAGGAGCTATGAGATTCCATCATCCTATTGGCCTACATACTGTATATTGATTAGACTGGAAAACAGAGTTACCCTGAAAAGCCATGAGGTGAGGTATCTTAACTGTAGGATTAATTGTGGCCAAATGTGGCACTCAAGAATCTTTTCCAGCTGCAGTTACATACTGCACTGTGTCCTCCTGTATTTGTAAAATGTGTAAAAAAGAAGTAATGTGAACCTTGTTAAAAAAAAAAAAAAAATCATGGGCAAAATGCATGTACACACTCACAAACACTAAACAACTGGAATGATGGAACTTTAAGGTTATCAGTGAGTTTTCCAGCATCATACTGTACACTAGTAGTTCAAATAGATATCTTACCAACTCTTGCATGATGTTGATATTGTCCAACTAACTTTTTTTTTCATATTAATGCCTCTAAAAAATTAAAAGTAATCAAAACTCCAACTGTTCTAGTAGCATTGAGAATGCTTTATGATGGTTACTGAGTAATTTTACTTTGTTCACATGTTTGACATGAAGAGTACAGTACAGTACAGTAATTGAGTTATTTGGTAGAATGCAAAGACACATTGAACAGAAGGACTCTTTATTGACACCATTCCACTACTAATTCTTCAAGTCATGAGACAGTAGCAAAATATTGTCTATAAAGATTGCTTCTCAACTTGTTTTATTATATTAACATGTGAGTTGCAAGCTCAGAGCATTAATCACTGTTATCTGCCTCCCTTACACTATTATGATATTAAAGACACATGTACTGTACCAGCCAAGTTACTTCCTTGAATACATAATTGACAATTTCAATGATAAATATGATCCCATAATGCTTCTTTTTAGTTTCAATATTAACTTAATATGTAGGAACCTTTAATGCAAATCTATCAAATGTCTTAGGTGGGAAAAGGGATTGTGACCCTTTCTCCCTCAGTATTATCCTACACCTACTGTAAGTAATCATGTTGTAAATAATTCAGACAGTACAATATTTCATAAAATTAGGATATCCTTGATATTAAAGTACTGTACAGTACAGTACACACATCCATAGAAATACCACCTATACCAGCCATATCTCTAGCCAAGAATACCTTCTTCTCAATACAACACATTAAACTATGCTACACAAACCTTCCCTTCAGTTGGTTCTCCTTGTGGCAGGGAATGAATAGCCTTTTTGGGATGGAGAGACTGGCACTCAGTAAACCCTTAACAGATAGGGTGAAGTTGCTACTCTTCTGCCTTGGCCAACCTTTAACCCCTAAATAAAGGGCATCATCATGATGTGACGTACACCCATATTTATGGCAACAGTGCTGGACAAAGACTGGGTTATGGGAACAGTATCAGGGAGAAGTAATTGGGAGGTTTGTAACTTTATATTGTCCTTTTATTCCTTCATGGAACATGGGAAAATATCTCTATGCTGGAGCTATTATTAAAACTTGGATGACTGATGACACGTGTACACCCATCTTTCTGTCCAGGGAAGTACTTATAGTTATATTTTTAATCTCCAAAAAATATTAGAATTAAAGAAAAGTGTACATATATAAAATTACAGTACAGTATGATAATTATTTGCAGTAGCTGTATAATTATAAAGCAGCAAGAAACTGTTAAAACTATACCTCATAGAAGGTGTTGTCTGCAATAATATGGTTTTGGCACCTCTTTGGACCTGAGCCAATCCCTCTCCTCTCTTTCGCTGTCCCTCCATTTCTTCTTTTCCTTCTCCTGTGTGATGCATGGACATTCTGGCCTAACCTTTTTCTTCTCCTTTCTAATCTTTTAAAACCATAAGTGAGATTTCTTGGACACCTATACCCCAACCAGCCATCTGGTAAATAAGCTTTCTGGAAAAGTCTCCATTTGCATTCAAACAGAACGACTCTGTGATACACCCGGGCATATATATTCACCATACTGTACATTAAAAGTACCGTACACACATTCATATGCTTGCACTTCATAAATTCCCCAAGTATTTCATTTTTGTTTCCCAACAATGGCCCATGTTCCCATTCTTAAGGTTTCAATTTGAACCAGTGCTGGGTTTTAGTTCTTGCTCTACTGTACAGGTATACTGTATTATATAAAACATTCTTGGTTAGAAGTCAACTTACCTTTATATAACTACAGGCTCTTATGACAGTATTTTCTCAGTTGCACTACAAACATGGAAACCTAAGTGGTAACACTATCATGTTGTTTACTTACAGTACTTCACTCATGTTAAAAATATAAACATATATGGCAACGCATTTGTGAAAACATTTACATAAAAATTAGAGAACAAATTTAGTAAATGAAGAAAATCCTCTTAACGAAGTCACTAAATAATGTATTCAGCCATCAGGAACAACATATTACCATGGATGAACCAAGAGAATGCTGTACCCAAACAATAGGATACATTGAGCTCATCAAATCATAAGGTGATGAATATATCTTTGATGACTATACTTTCTTCCCCAAGTAATTTCGAATGACACTACAAACTATAAAATGTCTACATCTTTTTTAATCAAAACATTATAAAATTACTTTAATGAAAATTAATGGTGAGAAAGTAAGGTGGTAATGGCATAATGGAAGCTAATGAATCTCCCAAACTGTAACTCATATCAGACTGTCAAATAAGGGAGCATGTCACTATTTGAATAAATCATTAGCCTCTAATCTTCCCAACATTTTCCCCCTTTGCCTAAGCTGAAGAGACAGCAAAATGAACGACCACAATGAACATATCAAGACACCTGTGATGACTAATTAAGATTCAATACTATGTGTTCTCAGGTGATAATTCAGAGTCATTTATATGACAACTGCAAGGTACAGTTAACTGCATCTGTGAGACTCATGAGCTGTATGTAAGAATATTGGTGATGTTGAAGGTGGCATGGTACTGGTATGATAACGGCTTTACATAGTGTCTAGGGAGTCGTCGTACTGTTACCACATCATCGTCAACACCATCAACATTCTTGCATATGGCCGTTGGAACAGAAGCAGTGATTGTTCTTTGTAAATGTAACAAATCAAATACAGTTATGATATTGAATCTTTTTTTTACTGAGGCAATGGATAGAGATAGTTGACAGCGTATCACCAACCAACTAACTCACTTCATGAGAGATTATGGGAAAATCTGGCATCAAATAGAGAGATTATGATGAAGATAATGATGATGATGGCAGCCAACGAGTTCACAGTTAACCAAAACAGACAAGGTCACTCGACCGTTAATACTCAGTGAGTGTCACATCTAAGATTCTGGATCATCAATTGAGAAAAATCAAGTACTGAATAGTTGTTCCTACGCCTTGACAAATGACGATGACACAGGCTTAATTCATTAGGCTCCTAAGGTGGGCTCCAGGTGGGTGAATTGGAAGCTCCTGTATCCTCCAAACTAACCTCAGCAACAAAGTACTCACCTTATGTATACAGTAGGTTACGGTACCTGTTGTGTAACACAGTCTGGAGGCATCAACTGCTTTTTATTTACCTATGACAGTTTAAACCCCTTAATGCATTCAGTACAATACTGATTATTTAAACTACAGATTTGCCATTACATCAAATCCACTCAATGAAACAAGAGTGACTATGGATATGCAATACTGAGAAAAATACTCCATACTGGCTGTCATCCACAACAGAGGTGCCGCATTTTGCTTAAAGAAGCTTTATACTGAGCTCTAAATTCACAAGAAACCTGAAGAAGTATAAACATTTATGGAAAGATAAACTTGACTGTAAAAAATGGAAACACTGACCAATGCAGAAGGAAGGGAAAACAAAGCCACCCACTAGTTGACTCATAATAAAATACAAATAAAATATGTCCAAAATTATAGTGATTGAAGACTTGAAACTGATATATACATACATATTGCAAGAGACTGGTAGTAAAATATTCTCAGCTACACTGTAACTACTACCTTAAAGTATAATATTATCTATATCATTTGGCTGCAAAATATAACTGCATTGATATAAGAATTAAGAGTATTTATAAGTGTTTGATTAAAGAATTATTACATAGTAAAATATGTAAAATATGAGAAGAAGTATTATGTACTGTATTATCATAGATCATAAACATTTTTGTTCATTTGGAGACGAAACTGCATTATGATGACTATAATGACTGAGCCAGACAAAAATTTGAGTTCAAATGATATAATGAAACATTCTCTCATGATGCAGCAACAAATATTCCAAACATACGGTACCCTTTACAGTTTCTATGTTGTTCTCAATGATTATACACATACTGTACCATAAAATGACACCTACACTGCAGAAAACATGGCTTTATATACCATAATTATCACTGTTTCTCAGAGAAAGTGAAATTATCAAAAGGCTTCTCCCAGAATGCACCTTCTTCAGTCTTAGAATGGGCCACTGGTGGATTGTCAGAATCACTCTCAGCATTAAAGAAGTCATCAGCAAAGGGATCACTGTTACGACGGAAGATGCTCATAGATTCAGATTTCTTCACTTCTACAGTTGTGTAGCGAGCAGATATCTTGAATTCTGTCTCATCATCTGGGAAAACATTTTCTTCCAGTGTTAAATCATCTGTAGCCATGTCCTGAGTCTTGACCTCCTGCTTGTCTTTGCCAGGTGTTTCAATTTCACTCTGCTGGAAAGCATTTTCAAAGTCAGCAAACTGCATATCACTCTGATTACACTCACTGCTCGCTTGGGTTTTGCTGAGCTTCACACTGAATGGGTCTGAATCTTCCTCATCAGCCAATGTTGCATTATCCTGTGGTAAACTTGCATTACTAAATGCATTACCAAACTTCACTTCCTCTGCTACACTACCAATAATAGAACTAAAATTGTCCTCAAAGGGGGAATGTCTGATATCACTTCCTTCACTTCCTACACTAAGCCTAGAGGGTCCCCGACTTCTAAGTGGCTTGGCGGAGGTGGGAGGAGTGAAGCTGTCACCAAAGGGAGATTTTCTATGTTCTGACCCAGATCGGGAAAGTCGTCCATGGTCTACTGATGCTTTACGACCTTCCTGACTGAAGTCATCATCAAATGGAGAATCACGTGAAATGTTTCTGTGTTCTTCATGAATGGAATGCAAGGAACTTATTGATTTCTGATCATCATATGGAGTATTTCTGACAGATCCATGCCAAGAATCATCAAAAGGAGATCCTCGGGGATCTCCATGTTTTGTTAAGCGACTGACTTCACCTTCCAATGATGGTTCTCTTTCACTTTCAACTTCTTTAAGAACCTCATAACGATCACCTCGATTTGTAAAATCATCATCAAATGGACTTTTTCTTTTACTGTGTGATGTTTCCTGAGGTGGCTGTAAAGAACATTCCCTCTCTGTTGTTGCTTTTAATGAAGAATCCAAACTGCCTCTGGAGGAACTTCGAGGTTTGCCCTCAGCACTTGTGAATGGATCATCAAATTTATCAGAATTGTCACCATATCCTGAAGTAAAGCCACTGTCTTCCACCTGCTCTCTTTTTGATTCCCCAAAATGATCTACATAGGGTGATCTTATGGAACTATGTCTTGATCCTTCTTCCACTCTCTGTGACTCAGGATAAGTTGAGTACTTCTCACCTTCTGATCCTGGTGGCACAAAATTATCATCAAAGCTCGTAAATGATGATTCAGATGTGGGTCTAGTTCTTCTAGAAGAGGACTGTCTTGAGGACGTACCACCAGCCTGACCCAGAGCAGTGAAATCATCAGTGAAGGGTGAGCGTTGATGAAGGTCCCCGGGGTGCTGCTGTGACCTTGGGTGGGAAGGAGAGTTTACTGGAGTCAGACTCTTTTCACTCATGGTGGCAGCAGAGAAGTCATCATCAAACTTGGTGTCAAATACCGGCTCAAAGTTGTCATACTCGCTAATTTCAGGGCTCCTGAAAACAGTGACGCATTCCAGGTCATGGTTTGGGGGTCGCCAGTCCTTATCCTTTTCAAGTTCACCAGCCTCTCCATCATCACTGAGAGATGACTTGTGTTCCAAGGAATCATGTCTGAGCTCCTCATCAAAGTTGGCCTTGAATGTCCCAGATGAAACTTCTGACACTTCTTCCTCCATGGAATTCTGAGGTGTCAAGAAGTTCTCATCAAATACAGACTTTTGTTTTGTGACAGTAGTAAGCTCACGAAAAACGGCGTATCTGTCCTCACTGACTGGCGCACCAACAGCATGAGTAATTTGCTGATTTTCTGCACCACCAAACTCTGGCGGGTCAACAGGACTCTTAGGAAACTGGGCATCAAATTCTGCAAACATTTGTTCTTCACCAAATTCATATCTTTCTCTACTCATTTCTCTAATTGGACCTCTAGACCTCCTAGCTGACTTTTCCTGAACTCCAGGATGTGTCTGTGCATCTCTTGATGGATCATCTTGATCTTGTCGCAGCTGCTGCTGAGCCAGACAAGCAGCCAGCTCTACAACTGTCATTCTTGCCAGCTGTTCTACTGGTACATCAAGGGTACAGGCCAGTTGGTCTAGACTCGTATTTGCAAGGTCAACAGATGCTGTACTCTTTTGTACAAGTTTGGGAGATTTCCCTGGAGTAGAAAGTTTGCTAGGGGTGGAATCTCTGGAAGTCTTAGGAACAGCCCCTGTGAATTCATGAGTAGGACTAACACTAGGTTTGGGAAACTGAAAGTTATCTGAGTGGGGAGGTTTCGTGCTTCGACTTGGGATGAATGCTGGCTGAGAAGAGGCATCAGAATAACGAGGTTTTCTGGCTGGAATGGGTATTGGTGGAGTATTCCCTTCTTCAGGTGAGGATTCATATTCATTAATGTAGTTGTAATGTGTATCAGAAGAAGTTGTTGGAGGACGAGGGGGAGGTCTGAGGGTAACATGTGTAGGTTGTCTTTTTGGAGGAAGTGGTGGAGGCTCAATATGGGCTGGCCTTGGAGGAGGTTTGGGAGCTTCTTCATAACTAAGATTTAAATCATCTGTGGGGAAGGGTCTTGCCTCCACCTCTGGAGATGAGAATGGCTCCACTTCACCGTAGCGTAAGTGAGATGGTCGCAGAGACAAAGTTGCAGAACTTGCACTCAGTTGTTTAGACAAGTGTGACCTTGGTCTGGGGCGAGGACTGACACCTCCATCTCCATGTAGGTCAGGAGGGGTTGGGGGAGTAAAATCCCCGCTTTCATAATCTCGACTATGTCTTGGTTCTATTATTTCCCACTCCCTCTCAAAACTAGACTGTTTACGGAACTTATGACTACGAGGCAGAGTTTTTGGACTTAAAGAAGCAGTTCCAGCCATGAAATTCTTCCCTAGGCGAGTGCGTGGGACTGGTGAGTGGCGGTGGTGTGAATGATGGAGCTGAGGCGATGCTGGCCCTGATGCCATTCTTGCTGGTGACCTCGGGACTGGAGGGGGTGAGAAAGGAGGAGGGCTATCTCGGAAAGATTCAGGAGGCAAAGCAACTGTCAGGGGCCCACATGGTAAAGGAGGAGGAGGCTCATCAGGAATACTACTTGACATCTCTGATCTCTGACTCCTTGGTGAATCATTGGGAAATGAAGTAAAGTCTGCAAAACCTGGTGTGGAGAAATTTGAAGCTTCATAGTACTCTTTGTCTGGTGCATGCTGGAAGCGAAAATCATCCTGACAAAATGATTCAGGAGGACTGAAGGATTCTGTAAATGAATGTGATGGTAGTGAAGCATTATGTACTGGGGTAATGCTGGTAGAAGTTGGGTGCCTTGAAGTGAGGTTGATAGAGCGGGGTGTAGTAGTGTACAGGGAAGTGGAGGCCACAAGAGCCGAGACCTCTGGTGGGATGAAACCGGGCTGGGTCTGGGTACGAGGAGAGCAGGACACAGCAGGCTCCCCATCCCCTAATTCACGCAACACACGCCGGGCTGGTTTCCGCATTTCACTGAAAAAGTCTCGTTTGTCAACATATGGACGATTTTTTCCAGTACTAAGAGGGTCTAAGTCAGTAAATACATCAAAGTGAGCATCACCCTTAAGATATTCAGCACTGTCTGAAAAATCTGCTCTTGACCACTGAGCATCAAAGTCATCTGCTTGATGAAGGCTGGATGCACCACTAGCTTCAGATTCTTGTCCTTCACAAATTCTAGGGTCACTAATATCATTAAAAGGTCCACTCTCATTAGTTCGAAACTCTTTGAAGGCTGCATATCTGTCTTCCTGACTGTCCCCAACTTGGGTTGCTTGCCTAGAGGGCTCGCTTTGAGCTGATGGGGAAGAACCATCAGGAAAGGTCACTGGAAATTTTGCAAACTCCTGACTGCCTTGATGATCTGATCCCTTTGATATGCTAGATGGCTGCTGTTGCTGTTGTTGTGGTTGCTGTTGTTGTGGTTGTTGTTGTTGTTGTGGTTGTTGTTGTTGTGGTTGCTGTTGTTGTGGTTGCTGCTGTTGTGGTTGCTGCTGTTGTGGTTGCTGCTGTTGTGGTTGCTGCTGCTGCTGTGGTGTATGGTGGGAGTCATGTCTGGTTCTGCCTGAGACAGGAGGGGGAGCAAGAGGGGCAGGTGTTGGTGCAGTAGCAGCAGTGATGCGAGGGGGTTTAGGTGTGTCAGCTGCAGGAACACTAGGCTTGAAGGAATCACCAAAGGGATCACTCTGCTGCTCACTCTCCTGTAAGAAAAAATAGTCATTAAGCACTACCACATCCTGCATGTAAAACCCTCATGTATTACATTCACAAGGATAACATAAGTGACACTCTTTGCTGGCATTTAACTAGAAGGTAAAAATTATGTCAGCAATTGGAAGTTACTGATTTCTCCAAACTTTGCCTTGAAAAACATTATATTAGTACTGTACTGTATTGATGATTTGTTTATTATCACAGTTTGGAGGAATTGTTAGTTTCCATTTGACCAACATCATCATACCCTGTCTCAGTGTGTGTATCAGACAGCAGGTTCTATACCACATTGACTATCCTCACAATTTTTTTTTATAAGCACCTCTGATACTCTTGTGACTCACTCTATGGTGACTGATCAATGTTTTATGCTACAGAGTTTTCAGTCAGTGTGTTATCACATGCATGTAATTTCACATTTAATAATGCTGGAATAAGAAGTTGGGTTTTTGAAAGCTACTAATTCACCAAAACTATGTCTGTGTCAAGACAAATATTATCTCTACAAAGATGGTCTGTTCTGTGAAACAGATTGCTGACACCATGTTATCCATTAAAGTATACACTGTATACTGTGCTCAGCCAGTAATGGCTCAAATCTCAGTATTCCATGGTGATTCCATAACTATCACAAATATGGTTACAGTATTGTTGTTTTCAAAATATTCCCCAACTTATATAAGGAATGAAGTGAAGGGGATTGGATTTAACTGCAGCAGTGAGGCCAGATACTACTGTACCGAGTAAGAGAAATTATTACAACTAAAAATAATGTACAGTAATGAAGATAAATGGTATCAGTGAACTTATACTTATGATTGTAATTATGTGGAGCTTTTCAATTTTCTGAATCCTTGAATATGTGTATCATGGCTGTCTGGAAATATAGTAGATGAACCATTGATACTTTCAGGTCTGTTTAATCAGTTTTTGGACAATTTATGGAGAAATCTCATGTACCGATATGGGAAGACTATGATTCCTCCAGTTATGCAAGGAAACAGATTGTATGTTTATATATGAAAAAGGAGTTTACTTTATTGCACAGCATAAAGGAATGAACAGCACTCCAGTCTGATCACAAGAGATCACTCCCTGTAAGGTTCACGATGACTGAAACAAATGAACTAAAAGTACTTTAAATAAACACAATACAGTGCAATACAATACAATCATGTAAAACTATATATCATGGTACCAGGCAGGCCATACAGGGCATTTGGTACTAAGATGGTACACGAAAATGGACAAACAAATAAAAGGGAACAAAAAACATGGAACTAAACAAGATCCTAATATAGATGTGAGTACACAAAACATCGGGAAACAGCTAAGTCTTTGTAATACAGACTAGAATTGATATGTAATGTGATTTAACAGAACCTGAAAGTGTTCACATTCATCTTAAATTAAATAAGAAAAAAAAACAATGTGTACAACAAGACTTCAACTTGTACAGACCTTAAAAACTGGCTTTGAAGAGGAAACATTGTCCAGCACTGTAAATGACCTACTGCACACAAAATTAATCAAAGAGTGGTTTCTTTCATATCATAACAATGAGTAATTTCAATACATATCACATATAATGGTAACATGCATTGTGTAAACAAAAAACATTGTAAAATTTTACATTTATCATACATCCCAAACAGATCAGATATGGGGTTAATAATGATGATAGGGCACTGTTTGGTTTACATTAGTACTGTGCTGTATTAGTTCTGTACTCTATTACTTTTGGTACTGGCTTCAAAAGAGTGCTTCCTTAGATTATGGAATGGAGGTCAGTTAGTTATTCTTAATACAGTACTGTACAACAACAAAATACATCTGAACCTACAGTATTTCATTACTAGTACCAACACATTTTAGTAATATTCTATAAGAAAAAATACAGTACATTAACATACAGTAGACCATTAATATATTGCCAATAAATATTTATATCCATCACTTTATTTTACACCAAATGTTTTCCCAATCATCTGTTATTCATTACCAAACAGACTAAGTGTTTTAATGGGCCTGTGTTAAATGAGAAGTGTTGAATACAATTAGCATAATATCCCAGGCCTACTATATTATTTTCTTACCCCATGTCTGAAACAGATATAGGTATGTATATTACCAATAGGAAAAAAACAAGACTTAGATATACATTTTTGAAATCAATAAATAATGTTGCAAACTCAAAATGAAAACAAACATTAAAATAAATAGAATAAATATATGGGTCCTACAAGGTATGCAAGTATAGCATCGTTCTGAGTGCATAGGTGCAATTGTGCATGAAGTGAAGTTTACACTGTGATGAAGCAATATGTAATTTATGCAACAAGACTTAATCCTTATTAATTGAAGCTCCAAATTAATTAAGGCATGAATGAAGCGAGCAAAGTATTGCAAACAAGAAATTTGAAAGTCTACGGCAGATGTGCCACGGTAGGTGAGGTGGGGCGGCTCTCACTCACCACGTCATCTCCCTTTTTCTATACTAGGGTTTTGTTTTATTAGCTGACGGACGGTACATGGCGAATAATAAGTCCCCACATGCCCCCTCCATGTTGGGTCTACACTGGTTATCCTCCAGGAAGTGTTACATACGGATTACGGACACAATTAGGCCTCCCAGATTCCTGAACACCCTATACCCTATATTTTATGCATTAGAGCTGAAATAAATACTGAACATCAATAAACTGGATTGTTAACATATAATAAACTCTGACACAGTACCACTGGTATTCTAATAAAAGCTGACAGCATACTTATTATTCAAGCATGTCAGTGACAAAAGTTATGTCTGCTTCAACCAAGGGTCAATGTACAGTAACTAGGTTCTGGTGGAGTAATATTTTCTTGTTCATCACTTACACATGACTGTATAATAAAAATAATCCTCTCTATTTTTTTTTATTCAACTAGGCAAAGACATAACAGCTCCCTTATTAAATTTCTTGGCTTTTTGTTAAATGCAATGCAATCCAAGACAAATTACACCAAACAAATTACACACCTAGGTACAGTATTTAATTACTGCAGCAAATAAAATACTAGAAGGAAAGCACAACATGAACATGTATCGAAGGTCATATTACTTGTAAAGGAATCAGTGCATTTCACCATGAGCCATGTTTAGTTTGAGTGGCAAAAAGTAAGGAAATGTTACACACTATAACAATTTTGTGATTAACATGACCTCTGATGACAACTGACACTATTTTGATTCTGCAGTGTACAGTACTGTACATTATTTCTGAGCCACTGTGAATGTCCAAGTACCGTCAACTAACCAAACAACCCAATTATAGTTCCGTATCCGATGCATGTCCCCCAAACCTCAATCTGAACGTCTCTTCCCTTCCTCTTGATAGTATACAGTATAAGGTCAATCCTAATAATATCCACAGACAGTGACTTTCTTGTGTTTATTTCTCTCTCATCTCTCTTTCTCTCTCTCTCTCACTCATTTAAACCCAAGCAGACATTGTATCAAGAATGTCCTCATCTGAACTACAACTGCAACAGTATATAAAAACAGCATTGCTGTATGTTTATTTGAAAGCATAAAGCATTAATATACTTCAATATGATGTCTGCATGTAGTGTGTGTGTGTGGTGTGTGCAATGTGTGTGTGTGTGCGTGTGTGTGTGGTGTGTGTGGTGTGTGTGGTCTGTGTGTGTGTGTGTGTGTGTGTGTGTGTGTGTGTGTGTGTGTGTGTGTGTGTGTGTGTGTGTGTGTGTGTGTGTGTGTGTGTGTGTGTGTGTGTGTGTGCGTATGTGTGTGTGTGTGCGTATGTGTGTGTGTGTGCGTGTGTGTGCGTGTGTGCGTGTGTGTGTGTGTGTGTGTGTGTGTGTGTGTGTGTGTGTGTGTGTGTGTGTGTGTGTGTGTGTGTGTGTGTGTGTGTGTGTGTGTGTGTGTGTGTGTGTGTGTGTGTGTGTGTGTGTGTGTGATAGCAACAAAGGTTCATCACGGAGCAACTTTTCTGACAGCAAAGGTACCATAAAAATGCTCTAACTAGGACAACAGTGTAATTTCCAGTCCATCCAAACCAACGATTTACTGTAACTATTTATCCAAAGTTACTGATGTGACGTGTGTGGAGGTGACAAGAATTAGTGTGCCACCGGGCTGGCTTGACCTGGCCCAAGGTCAGCCAGCAGCCATATACTACTTCCTACGTACCTCATGTACCCACTCAGTAGGAGATAAATCTGCCGACTATCATGTCCAACTTGCAGGCCTGACTAAACATTAACTCAGGAATGACTCAAGGAAAATGATACACTCTTCTAATATGTAATCACTCGGTAGGAATGAGTGAAAGGCTGCTTTAGTAAGGAGTATGGATTTTCTGTTTCTGTTAACAGAATATAAGCAAGCAATCTGCCTGCTGGACATATCCTGTCAGGGTGAAAGCAAGAATGGCAAGGAAAGACATTTGCAAAATTTCCTTAATGTGATATTATATTCAGTCAAGGGACAGTATAAATGGACTTAGAATGACAGGAAGGCAAGGAGAGAGGAAGATGGAGATAAGGATATTAGAAACATTTGATGCAAAGGAGGAGCTTAAGCCAGGGAGAGTGTTATCTGGTGTGGGAGAGCAACAGCAGTCAATAGACTTTGGGAGGGAAGACTGTTCCTAGTTACCTCTGCCATTACAGTACAGTACAAGGATAATGGAGAGAGGGGAGAGTGCAGCAACCAGTAAGGGATATCCCATTATAAAAGGCAACTGGCAGACTTAAATAATGAATATTGTTAATAATCCCATGCTTATTTGATGAATATAAGTAATATTTCTGTTATAGTAATGTTTTCCAATACATAATACCACTAATAAAGTTCTACAGTACCACAAAAAACTATTATCAATGGTGCAGATATTAAAAAAATAATATTTAACTCATCAACATCATGCTTACAGCAAGAGTTAATTGGTACACAACTGGTGAACTCTGTAACTCTCTCCCATTATCCATCTTTCTTCCTTACTGTAGGTAATGCTCCTTCAAACGTAATGTGTCCAAGCATTTCAAACAAGACTGTACATGACTTCAGACCACTCTCACTCTTTTTATTACACAGGTGAGGATGTAAGTGGACTTCTTGCCTTTAGTCCTTACCTTCCTCACTGTAGAAAATAATATGGTATATACCTGGTGGTGGTTTGTTGTGTCCAGGTTTTGGTGTTATCCCCTGGCCTCTCTCCCAGCAGATATCGTTCCCAACACCAGTACTGTACCTTCCAGTAAGAATTATTATTTTGCTTCAACCACAGGTTGTGCGATCTTTCCCTTGAATTTCACCACCCAGAGTCAACCATTTCAGATTCATAACCCTGTATGCAGAGTCAGCTTTGGGGAAATAAGCTACAAATCCATACCATATAGCATAAGATGGCATTCTCAGATGAGGCTGGCAATAGGTCTTGAGTCAGGAGTAATCTCGTATTGGACAACAAGTCCCTCCAGTAACATATTACAAAACTGCTAAGACACTTAGAAAGTAAGGAGTCAAGATGAGCCTTCATGGTATAGAACCATTAAGTGTCCAGCTCTCACAGCCATAAAGAAAGACCTGGAGCACTACAGCCTTATAGACCCTGATTTTCAACCACCTAAACAGATACCAACAACACCAAATAATCCTGCTGAGCACATCTATAAGAGTATAGGCCAAACTAAGGAATTGAACCACAACTGCTCTACACAACACTACCAATATAGTAGAAGCTATCCATGACTTCAAGTTGTTAAAACTACCATAGCATACACAAACCTATCATAATTTCTGCACTAGTTCCCACAATTTTGGTCCTTGGTCCTACCTAGTCCAGGACATACAACCCTCAGCTTCGAACTTGAGCTGTCACAAAAGCCTCTAGTGTCTCAGTAAGGATCACTATATCATTGTCAAATTCAGTGTCAGTCTCCCTATAATCACCAAGTGATGCTTCATGCAAGCAGTCACAGACCAACCAAGCACAGAGTCCATACAAACAATAATAAGAATGGAGACAAGGACACACCCCTGCCTCACTTCAATTGAGACTAAGAAGTGAGAGATTCTATGATCACATTTGAGAGGAATCTCAGTATCTGAATACAGGCCAGACATCAAATTAATAAATTCTTTGGGGGATATTTCCGAGGCAAAAGTTCATCTAGAGATTTTCTCGATGCACTGAGGCAAATGCCTTTTCACAATCAGCACTGAATGCAAGCATTCCACATTGATACTCTTTGTCATTCCATAAGGACTGAAAACACTAGGATGGAAGTCAACCTAGACTGTTCATGTCAATGTGTTATCAGCAGGTGGTCATCAACTCATGCCAGCAGCAGATGAGTAGGGACCTAGCCTGACTGACTGAATAGGGTTGCTGCAGTGCTGCCAATCCTCTTTCCAGACAGTCATGACCTTTCAGTCAAGAGTAATGGTACTGGCCTGCCATATATCAGACAGAACCACGTTCAGCAGCTCCCCACCAATGTTATAGACACAAGCCACCCTTATCTCCTCCCTTTCCTTTAGCTTGGCCACAGCCCTCTTCACCTCAGAGACAGAGGACACAGCCTTATCAATTGGGTAGCCAGCAAACAGGGAAAGAACACAAGCCAGAGGTTGCACTAGGTACACACAGTCTAATAATTCCTCCATCCTCTATGTCTATCATAAAATAACTATCTTCTGTTCACTCAGAGTTTGCTTCAGAGATGGACTTGGAAAAATTTCCTTCAAGGTTCAATAAGCAAGCTGAAGTTTCTTTTGAGCAAAATGGCTCTCTTCCTGCTCTGCAGGTGCTTTCCCACACTTCACATTAAAAAAAAAATAATAATAATAAAAAAACTCCATTTGGGAAGCCTTTCCAGAAAAAAAAATTCAGATCAAAGAAACAGTAAATTTTGTCAATGACAACTCCTTCAATGATGCATATTCTACAGAACACTATGAGGACCAATACAAGATAGCATTGCCTCAGAAATATTGCAGTAGTTTTCAGGAAAATGCAAAATGAACAAACATTGGCAGATCATGAACAAAACTGGACATGACTTTGAACCTCTCACACACAAATCACAGAAGACATCAAGCAGGATTTTGCCTTAGTCCTCACCTTTCTCAATACAGTCAACCCTCGCAATAACGGACAAATACGTACATGAGTCTGTCCGTTGTTTGAAAATCGGCAGATTTTTGCCAAAAAACAGTACCGTACAGTTGACTCTCGCGATTTTGAGTAACATGTTTATTATTTAACGCTGTGTAATATATAAGGGGGGATACGATTAAATAACGCTCTTTGTTGGATTTAAAGTGGTGGCGCCACGCTCACCCGCTCAGAGCGCAGAGTGAGGAGGGAGTGTGGAGTGAAGAGAGAGAGTGAGGAGGGAGAGTTGAGTGAGGAGGGAGAGTTGAGTGAAGAGGCAGAGCGGAGTGACGAGTGTTAAAAGCGAAGAGAAGTGTACTGTACTGTTACTTTACAAATGTAATTACAGTATTACAATTCGTATTAAGCATATTGAATGCATACAACAATTTATATTAAGGTTTTCTCAGACAACTCATGACTGAAATGAGTCGTCGTCATGTGTGGTAGTGGTGGAGGGGGAAGGGGGGAGATAGCGTGTGATATCGTTTGTTTACATTTTATTTACCATTTTATTTACTCTAGGAGTCTGGTGTTTCCTTCTGCTTTCTCTGTCTGAGAAATACTTCCTTCTTCATATGGAAGAATATGACCTTCCGTTTTGTAAATGCACCACCTGACATGACCGAGTGTTGAAGCTGGTCGTTAACTCGTAATTATTAAAAACCAGCGAGTCACACAAGGCATGCTAGGCCTATATATGACCTTGGGCTAGGGTGAATGGAAACTGAGGGTAGGGGGGGAAGGAGCATGGGAGGAGTGGTGGCAACACACACACACACTTCACAGACGACAGTGATATAATTTAGTTCATTATGTTCATTATGATTTAGCTCGTTTTGTATAAGAACTCTTAGTAACACTAAAGGTAACACGCTTGCGTTTAATAACTTTGGGAGGCATAATTGTGGCTCATACACCACCTAGCGGACAAATTTTGAAATTACGGACATTCCTCAGCCCGACCGGACGTTTTTCCAGTCAGCAGACCCTGTGGAAATGAGCTCCTTGAGAGGAGCATGTGGGGTGTCTAGGTGGGATGGAGAAAGTAATGAGAGTGTGTACGAGAGATGTGGTATGAGTGAGAAGGCAATTGGTATTGAGTGTGGAGTGGTTGAGAGAGTGAAGCGTAATACATTAAGATAGTTTGGACATGTAGAGAGAATGCAAGGTGAAGAGTTTGTAAAGAAGGTGTATGGAAGTGAAGTTGTGGGACGTGGTGTGAAAGGCAGACCGCCAGTTAGATGGCAAAACAAGAGTGGAAGAGTATGTGAAGGAGAGAAACATAAGGGTCAGAGGAGGGTTTGAACAAGTAAGGAGGGAGTGTTGGAACAGGGAAAACTGGAGACACTTCTGCCGTGGCCACACCCTTGGAGGGAGTTCCCGGAGGGAACGAGGCATCAGAGCTATAGATAGATAGATAGCAGACCCTGTCCGTTATAAGCGATATCCGTTATTGGGGGGTCCATTATTGCGAGGGTTGACTGTATATAAAAGGAGCCACAACTTGTAATTCAAAAGTACAGTATATAGTACAAGTAACTACCAGAACTTAGTCCTATATTTATTCACAGCTTCCTTCATATGAATCTATGATATACAGTACAGTACTAGTACAGTACCAGCGTGGTGAGGAGATTTGGCTTTGTATATTCCAATTTTCCCTCTTAAGTAACTTCCCTGACCACCGCTACAGGGTGGCATAAAAGTAATGCGCTGCTTACTGGCATTATTATCTGTGTTACAGCCAAGCCTGTTAGTATCAGTGTGTGTACAGTACATAATACAGTACATAATGTGTCAGTGGGAATGAGTTTATGTATGCACCTTTATCATTACTTTATCTAACAATAAATGTATTCATGAATGTATCAGCTCCCGCCCACTGATATAACACACCTATACTAGCAGGCTGAGTGGTCCTTACAACACAGATAATATCGCCAGGCAAGCAGAAATTTACTTATGTGCCACACTGTATTTTCCTGTAAGGACTAGTACCATTCCAATGATGCCACATATAATAATAATAGAGTAACTGAGTTACTTCAAGATTCATTTAAAACCTGTGGCAGCGGCCTTGTTGCTATAATGATACTAATTTATTGCATATTCCAAGATGCTGTGAATGACAGCATAGCTACTCTCTCCAAAGAGTGATGTGTATAAATACTGTAGCATGTCATCATTTAGTGTGGTGCAAATGAAGCAACCAACACCTTCAACCTCCATTGCTTCCATCTAGTACAACACATGTGAGGCACCCAATACCTCAAAGCTTCCCTCAATAATCTCTGGGCCTCACAATAGTCACAGGGTATTGACGGCCTACAACGTCGGAACATAAAAAAAAAAAGTGTGATCTAATTCTGGCACCTTTCTTAATATGCAACATTAAACCCCAACATCCAGCAGCAGCAGACCTAGCTAAACAAGAGGCTGAGGGACACACAACCGGTGAGTGAGGGAGTGGGTTAGTGGGAGCCCCGGGCCACTACCAACCATGCCTACGCAGCGATGCCACACCGGTAATACCTTCTCTTTCTGCTGAGCTCGCTGCTGGCTGATCTCTGTGAGCCCTTTCTGAAGTGAGCTCAGCTCACTTTGAAGGTCTAGCAAGTCAGCAATAGCCCCCCCGGCCCCACAGGTCAGACTGGCACTCACTATTCCACTGTCGCCGTTGGTGCCGAACAGCCCGCTCAGCGTCGACTCCTGAAAACACAATAGTTTGTCAGACAGGGGGAAATGATCCTATAGAAAAATGTATAAATAGCACAAAAACCATATGAAAAGAATCCATAAGTGACAGCTTTTCACTACCGCTTCTTCAAAAAGAAGGGTACTGTACAGGGTAAGTGCAGTGGTACTGGAGTTACCTTGACATACCTAAGAGTCTGGGTTTAATAATATTTGCTTGTGGGGATGGAAGTACCCTCCTATAAGCTTAGTAGGTTGAATGGCCTGTATGGCCTAGCTTATTAGAAGGTACTTCTACCATTGATTCATGAAGCAGTAATGAAACGCTGTCAATGAAGGCTCCTCTTCATATGATGATAATATGATTAAATGATACAGTATTGTACCTTATGTAATACCGAACTACATACTGTAGTTACTACACACAACTGCCCAGTATCTTATGTCAGGTACAACAGAGGATGAAAAGATCTTACATTTGTTTCACCCAAATAAAGTAGAGGTATTGAACTATCCTCAATGGAAATGACAACTTAGTATGCAAAAAGTTCTCTATATCTTTAACACTCTTGTTCAAATGTTGCTCACATGTATCTCATACTGACCCCTATAATGCAAAGATAATCAAAACTTTCTTTAAACTGCATGCTAACAGTGAGAGTACCATATACTTAAGTACTGTATATGAGTTGGCCAGTATACAAAAGAGTCTATGAAATGACAATTCTGTACTCTATATTACACAGTACAAGAACTATTAGGTAATATGGTATATATCTGCAATATACAAAATCTACTAAACAGCTGGGAAGGGTGGTTAGGAAATACTGTCTATTTCTCATTATTCACCAAAAAGATTCTCTGAATAAGTTCAATAGGGACCCATACAGTAACTATAAATACAACAATGTATATGCCCATGATATTAACATATAGTTTATAAATTTTATCCACATTAATTTACATTAAATGTACTCAACTACTTCACACACTGGTGGTAACATCCATTACACCTATTGACTAAAGTAGGGTTGTTTATCCAACCTGATGGAATGGCAGAACGGAGAAAATTGGTCTCTGTCGAACTTGATGTATGCAGATGATGCGATGCTATTGGCTAGCAGTGAGAGATCTAGAAAAATTAGCAGTGAGTTTTGCAGAGATGTGTGAATGCTGTTGCTTAAAGGTAAATGTGAGTAAAAGCAAGGTGATGATGGCGGAAAAGGAGGATGGGTCAGTGTTTTATGTGCAAGTGGATGGTGAGAATCTTTAGGTGTTTGAAGAATTTAAGTGCCTTCAGGTAACATTGAAGAAGAAAGAAAAGTGTGGACAAGAAGTAGAAAACAGATGGTTAGATGGAATGAACTGCAATTTATGAGAGGGTTAACTACACAGGCTGCAAGAGAATTTCATGGAGGAAGGAAGAGGTTGTGTAAAGAAGTACAGAATGAGAATGGAAGAAGTAAAAGAACTTGTGTATGATATGCAAGATTGGAAGAGATTAATTATATTTGGGAGTGAAGGAGAATAAATTTTTGGGAATAGTGCTATGTAACCATGGATTTATGGAAGAGGAAATCAGAGAGAAACAGTGCAGGGCTTAGGATCTTATTGGATCTTTAGGGAGAATTATAAAGGGTATAAATGTAAACACGCAATAGTACCAATCAGTTGAGAATTGGTGCAGTGGAAATGAGTTACCTGAGAAGAGTGTGTGGTCTGAGAGAGTGGGATGGGAAAAGTAATGAGAATGTGTTTGAAAGATGCAGCCTGTGAGAGAAGGCAATTAGTGCTGAATGTAGGTTGATTGAAAGAGTGAAGCATGATATATTGAAGTGGTTTGGACATGCGGACAAAATGCAAGATGGAGAGTTTACAAGGAAAGCAAGTGTATAGGAGTTAAGTTGAGGAACTTGGTGTGAGAGGCAGACCACCACTCAGATGGGTGAACAGGGTAGAGGAGAATGTGAGGGAGAGGAACGTGAGTGGAAGAAAAGGGATTGAACGAATGAGAAGGAAATGCTAGAACAGGGAGAACTAGAGACTCTTCTGTCATGGCCACCCCATTGGGAAATATTCCCAGAGGGAGTGAGGTGTCAGAGAGATGGATACTGTAGATTGACAGATAGATAGATTGATGATAATGCAGGAGTGGCTGGAACTCAAACCCACACTCACCAAGACTATGTAGTGTATAGTGTCTCCACTGTCCACAATACCATTCAATTATCTTGGTGAAGGTGGGTTGGTTTATACCATATCTAGTACAAGTTTTATGGCTGCAATAGGACTAAGTACAAAAGATGTGTACGAAATCTGTACTGTACATTTCTTGATAGGTGAATGGCATTGTTATTCTATTATCTATCATCAGTATCAACTATATAACTCCGATACCTTGTTTGTTTCAATAATTCCTTCCATTTACTAGTTGGTGGATTAAACTCAAAATGGCCACAAGTCCAAAAGTGTATCCTTCTGACAAAGTACAGGTATTCAATGAAACCTGCATCAACATAAATAGTGAATAAGAAACTAAACTGTTCCTCAGTAAAGATGTGGGATTAGAATGTATGCCAAGTTACCACCAGTATGATATACATAATAAATAACACCACTTACCTTTTATGTCTACCCAATGTACAATGATTTTACACTACTGAACTCTCTATTCTTTTACATATACAACTAAAACAAATCCAGCTTTAGCTTACTAGGATAGACCTATATGGTTTATCTAATACAGTATCACAATGAAACAATACTCTAAGATAGTCTCCAAACCCATATTAATGGATGGAGCTTAAAGTATCAAAACACATCAATATACTCAACACACTCATATATATACTGTACATAGTATCTGTAATGATACTTTATACAGGTACTAAAAAACATGTTACGATTGTCTAGAGGTCTCACTCTCCAAAAGGATGCTTAATATTCACAATCTACTGATTTTCACTATTACAGTAAACTCTCAGTACATATAACAAATCTTGATATACACTAATGAATTTTGGCTTTAACGAATCCTGTAAGCTTAATGAACGCTGGCCAACATTGCCTGCTTAAGTGTACAAGAAATACTGTATAGTAATTTTTGAAGTTACTGTTGCATTGTGCATATAAAATAATCGTCAGTATAATCATCAATACTCAATTTTCCTCTTTTTTTTTTCAAGGAGTTGGGAGGCTCCCAGTGCGGGACCTCTGACAGGCAAGGGGTCCAGCTCTGAGAGGCTATTTGAGTCTTTGGTGTGGTCATTGTTAGAAAGTGGAATCCCCAACCCTCACTCCCCCCCCCCCCCCCCTGTATCATAATATGAGAATGACGGGCAATGGGGACGCCACTTCCCTACGCCGAAATGCATATAAATACAACAGTAAAAGAATCAGGTTTGACTATGTTTATATTATTGTATTACTGAAGGACTGCCAATAATATAGTGAGCAGTGTTTGTTAAAAGACCCTTATAAAAAGAGCAACCATCTTCAACAAATGATCCCGTCCCTCAATTCGTTTGTTACAGTGAGGGTTACTGTTAATATATTTACTTCATAATATTTTTACCACTGCTTGGTATTTCTGGCGATTCATTTTTAAATACTATACAGATTCTATATCTTATTTTCTTAATCATGTTATTTTATCTGATTATCCTGGAAGAAATTGTATGATCTGGAAGACCTTACATAATATTCTATTCTGAGCACTAGACAACTATTTAAAGAAATCTAGACTCACAATAACTAGCGTTTGCACTGAAGAGGAAGAAATAATGTTGTAATATTCGATACAAATATTTCCTTCAACCAGTCCTACACTACAAGTTGGCTAAACTGAGCGACACTGTTTCTTGACATGCTGTACTTAGAAGAAATATTTGGTCTCCAATTTGGCACCATCATTTTATCACTATCAGTGGAGTATCTTAATTTAACATGTTATTTATTGTATCTATAAAATTAAGCACTGTTCAGCGTATCAAATGCAGCAGTTGCACTTTCATTGCTGTAAGAAACTAAACAAATGAAAGAGTATATAAGAAGACTTGATACTATTGGGATTATGCATACGGTACTGCAGATACTGTTGATCTATAGCTTATGCTGCATTAAATATTCAAGGAATTTACGGATTTCAGGTATCGTCAATGAAGTGGGAGCCTTTAATTCTTTTAAATTGAGTGAAAGAATAGAACATTAATACTGATATAGTCTGTTTCCTGCACCAGACTGGAAGACTCAATATTCTCCAGTTCACTGTCAACATTTCTTACCCCTTTAAGTACAGTTTGATTTAAACTGGTTCCAGTAGCCTGCACCTTCTTGTATCACTCTTAGCAATGTTAGTCTTCTTCATATAAAGTGAAATATGAAATATTCGGTATCAACTCCCTCATTTGTAAAAACAAAACTACTAAGAGAGGAGGTGGCAGAGTGGTTTGTGTGCTGGACTTGTAATCTATCAGTCGGGAGATCTATTCCTCTCAAGTGAGGGCCTGAGAATATTTACTCTTCCGATTTGAGTTTCAGGGACTAATTATAAGGCCACCTAATGTCGTAAAACACCCTCACTGGTACTGTACCATAAAAGCTGCAGTATTTGGGAATTACCCTCACTTCCCTCCCTCTGTGGCTGGGTACCAGTTCGGAAGTCGTGATGTGTGTGTGTGTGTGTTTTTGCATATGACCCAAAATCACAAGCCAGGATATGTCAACACACTGATTGCTTAATATATCAGAGCATGAAGAATCAAATAAATTAAAACATGTGTATCTAATATCAAACTAGAGATTTGTTCACAAGGGAATATTCTGTTGTGGGTGTATTAAGGGGTTAATGATTCCTCCAAACTATGCCAGAAAATAGATAACCTTAATACTGCTAATATGGGATCTGTTTTGTGGTATGTTGTAGTTTAAAGGAATAAGTAGCCTTTTATTTCACTGACAAGAGAGTTTTCCCAAAATTCCAGCAGCCAATAATTTGTCAGGTCTTATGTTTTAGAAAATTGATGTGCATACAGTGGAGTCTCATGTATCCATTACATGAAGCAGTTATCTGTGCTGCACAATGACATTTTGGGCCTAGTGCCAGTATCTATTAATTTAGGGCCCGAGGAATAACAAAAGTATTGACATTATACTTTAATCCTAATTTGACTATCCTAGTCGCTCCAACTACACTTAACAGACTTGGGCAGCTTTGTTTTACCACATTACCTTACAGTACCAGATATTTGTCACATTTACTGAAACACTAGTTTGGTATGAGCGAAAACATGGTGGAGGGATGTAACAATAATGCACCACAGTTAGCCATTTCCTCTATACAAGGTGTCATGGTTGAATGTTCACCATCTTGAGTCAGTTCAAGTACAGGTAATACAGTCCAATACCGTACATCTTGTTCTTTTTCACTCAGGACCAGGAGGAACATCTTATCATTAAGTCAGAAGACTGAAATAAATGAGGCCCAGAGAGAGGTTCGAGTCCACTGTAAGGCACTGGATACTGTTTATTTTTATCCTTCACACTCCAATTGAAACTGTTTGGTGTTGGTTGTAAGATTGTGTGTATCATTACTGTATTAATCATAAAGACAGCTGGAAACAAAAGAAACTATTTTTTTCTAACTTTGCTACAAAAAACTGCTGAGCAAGTAAATGCATATTGATTACCTGAAGTACCCGGTAATCAGATATCCAAAGTAAAGAAATGCTCATTATTAGCAGAAAAACGATACTCCACTGTACTGTACAGACCAATGTATATTTGTACATACAGTATCTGAAAATGGTGATTATAAAAATATGAATATTAAGATTATTTATGATAGCTAAGTAAACTCTGCTACCATCATCATACATCAATAACAACAAGAGAGAAAAAACAACTTTATAGTAACTGTAAAATTATTACAGTTTATCTTTATTCCTTTCTAGTTTACTCCAACTCAAGTGTTGTTGTGGCACAGCAGAGGACAAAAGAATGAAGCCAAGCAGCAACCATAACACCAAGACCCAACATAATTAGAAACATTTAGCAAAACATTCTCAACTAAAGATTCGGCTCAAGCTTCAGATCTTTATGCTCAACTCAGAGGGATATGTACTTTCCAATCCACCAAGACCATTGTTGTTATGCACTCAACTCTGAAACATATCACACTCAGCTGAGCTCTGTGAATGAAGCCTGAGTAGATTTTATTTGGAGTAGAAAATGATCTCCCAAACTTTGCTCTCTAATCATAATGCTACCACTTGCCTTGAACTCCCCCCGTTCCCTTCCCTCCTCCAGCTGGGAACGGGCCTTCTCGATCTCCTTTTTCTTCAGCTCAAACACAACCTAGAATGATAAAATTAGTAAACTGAGGTTAGGGTCATTATCAATCATCACACATATATATTGTAATATGTGAAATGGTACCCAACTATAGATAAAGGCACATTAGGTATACTGTATAATAATAATATTATACTGTAGTGATGCAAATTTTCTATAGTCATGAACAGATTTCTCACAATAGAGAACCACATCAATGAAACCCATCTGCACATTAGATTATGGTTAGTAAAATATAGGAGTTAAATTGGAAGAATTACTTGCAATGATTATACTGTACTGTACTGTATACCGTACTCTTTCCCTCCATTCTTTCTAGCTCCTCACAAATCAATATTTCACTTTTTACATACAGAATTTTCTACTGTCATATGATACATAAGCTCTAGCCCACCCCACCCTGGTAAGAGGTATGGTAAAAAAAAATTCTGAATGGTAGCCCACATGGCAGAGTTGGGTTGTATGGAGAGGGCTATGTACTGAACATACCAATACATTGTGATGCATCTTAGGGCTTTAATTCCTACCTAACAAAGAACTATATACTAAATCTTATTACATATGAAAAATATACTGTATACTGTAGTTATTTAAAAGCAGGATTTGAAGCATTCCAAGGTTTACCACAGTATGTTTCCCTCTCCCTCCAACCCCACCCAAAACCAATACTAGATCTCTACTGACCTGGAACAAATCCCTCATGGCTATGACGACCTGACTGGCTGCCTTCTCAGTCTTGATGCCAAAGAACTTGTGTCCTGCGTCCGGTGAGCCAAAGATATAACCAAATGCCCTGGTGTCTGTCATGTCCTGAGCAATGAAGGATATTTTGTGGACTGGGTGATGGTAGAGGCAGTCCTGTGGGAGTAAGAGTGAAAGTTATACATCATTCTGTACACTTGTCCTTCCTTACAATATATATACAGGGTACAGTCACCTCCACATTAAAGAACTACAAGTTGATACAGTATTTGTGTTGTCACAGAAATAAGTCACCTCATAGCCTAGTAATTTAAAAAAAGTGGGGCACTGGGATGGCTGCCTTCTCTAAAATGCTATGGTTAAAATAATACACAATCTCAAACTAGAACCTAGACACCACCAAGTGAGATAAATACTGATATAATTCATATCATATCACAAGATTAATACAATATCTGGCCTTGCAGTAGAGTACATATTACAGCTCAATTCTTTATGGTGGCCATTATATTATGTGAACTTTAAATCAGGAACAAGTTTCAATTAATCCAATTCCGTGTAAACAAATACTGTAAGAGCAAGTTTCCTCACCGGGAATCAAACCTAAGACCAACAATTCCATCCCTCTCTTGTATAACATCAATAACTCTTGTGTAAAAGCAAAATGAATTTGTAGGCCAGTACAAGATCTCCCACTTCTGAACTCAGTGACATTTTTTTACTGAATTGGTTTCCTCCAAGTACTCCATTCAATTGTCTTTTAACAATTCTCTGGCAGATTTAGGCAACTTCATTCATACGTGTGAAGGTATTGACTTACACTGGAGCGTTCGTCTCTGAGCCTGATGCCATCCATAGCCACAGTAATGACGATACGCTGCTTGTGTTCCCCAGCAGCTCTCACCGCCATCTTGAGTTCAGCGAGGGCTTCCTGGCACATGCGGTCCCCTCTTGCCTCTGTCACTTCCAGCACACCAATCAGTTTCCCTTTAAAGCTCAGGCCCTCTACGAACCGCTGGGTGTCATTCTTCTCAGGAGGGCCACCGTGCCGATCTGTTGGGACATGACAAAGCTATATTATAATGAAAGCAAGACAAATATAATACATAACAAAACATGACAATGAGTATACAAAGATATTACAGCTGTATTGTAATGAAAATGCATTGATTTAAAATGTAACAAAATATGACTGAGTTCAGAAAGATGACACAGCTGTACAGTATTGTAATGACAGACGGATTTAACACGTAACAATGAGAGCCATTGAGTAAGAAAAGATTACGAGTACTTGAAGATAAGCCATCAAGAATAGTAGCAAAACACTGTGAACTAGAAATGCCAAATAAATTCTACAGATGTAACCTTCCCATATTATTCATTCAATCAAAATGCAAAAAAATACAATAACATATCCGTTCCTGAACTTCATCTTCTACTAGGAATCACCAAAACTTAATCATTCTAGGACACCAACTATATAATGTTCAATCATCCTACAAAGTTTGACTGAAATCTATGGGCAAGTTTTTGACATACATGTACAGTATCTTGTTCACCAACCAACCAACCAACAAACAAACATGGAGTGAAAACATAACCTCATGCAAAGGTAATAAGGATTGCTCCTAAATTAAACAAAAATATAACTGTCTAATGGATTAACAAGGGAGAAGATTTGTCTGTAGACGAGACACTGTATGATTATATATCTGTAAATGAAGATTATGAGATCCAACTTGATGGTCTTCACTAGTCTTCATCATCCACTGTAAAAAAATAAAACTAATTTCGAAACAAAATAATTGAGCCTTGTTGCTTATCTGTGTCTTTTAATTCATACTGTATTGTCCATGGTCTGATAATATATCAAGACTACCAAGTACAGTAACATTAAGAGGTGATCAAAGCCCATTATAGCAATTTGGAGTGCTACTGCTTCCTCCAAACAATGCCAGGAGACAGATGACCCCAGCATTACTAATAGGGATTCTCTTTCGTGGCAAAATTTGGAGGAATCAGTAATCGACCAATTTACCATCAAGAAAGCATCCCCTTCAATAATTAGAATCAGTGACCCATGACTATTATAGGCCTTGAAACATATTATATATTTCAGATTATTATGTTTAGCTTGAGAAATAATTATGCAAGTCAAACACAGACACTGATAGCAAGAGCAGAGATTGATCCGGAGAAAGTTAAAGAGGGTTCCTCATCTGCATTATAGTGCGTGATGACACCACCTCGACCCCCTCCCTGACAGTCAGTAGTTGTGGTGATGTTTGCATGTTGCAGAAGCAGCCAGCACGAAGCTCAGTAGGCTACACACACACATATACATATTTTCCCGACTCTCTTCTACGCACCTCACCACACTATTATATTTCGTAATTTGTTTCTAAGTTTGACTGGAGTTACATAATTTCAAGGTTTTACAGTTTTTGTGGTGCTTTAAACTAGAATGAACGATATAATCTCTGGTACTGCACAATGTTTCTATTAGGGTGGATAAACTGTGTGTTTTACTGATGCCCATAGATTAAAGATTAAACACTATTCTGCTTCAGTGTGGTGTTCTTATTAGTTGCAGATAAATACCTCGTGGTGTAAATGTTTGGTGCTGTTAGTCTACGATTGCACTACCTATACCGGGAAGCAGAGAAAATAAATGAGGGATCAGGTACAGCTTCGCTACTTAAAAATAATGATGGAGTACAGTGATTGCATTTTTGTCTTTCTCAGGCCAAATAAAACCATTCTAGCGTCAGTGTAATAGGACCAATACCACCAGCAGCTGAGGATCCTGTTGGTCTTAGGTTACCCCAACACTTTCTGACTCGGATTCTGTACAAGTATCGCTTCACCTGAGATAGAGATAGATTGATTGACTGATTGATATTAGGCGCCGCAACAGCGTAGATAGAGATAGAGATAGAGAGATAGATAGATAGAGAGAGAGATTGTGTGTGTGTGTGTGTGTGTGTGTGTGTGTGTGTGTGTGTGTGTGTGTGTGTGTGTGTGTGTGTGTGGTGAGAGAGAGAGAGAGAGAGAGAGAGAGAGAGAGAGAGAGAGAGAGAGAGAGTGAGAGAGAGAGAGAGAGAGTGTGTATGTGTGTGAGAGAGAGAGTAGGCCAGTGACCAGATGATACTGTATATAAATAAACTCTACGGTCAATGTACAACACTTCACACAGCTGCATGGTTGGGGTTAAGGGGGTGCGGGAATAGGGGGATAGGCTTGGGGGGGGGAATAGGGGAACAGGCTTGGGGGGGGGGGGGTGCGGGAATAGGGGAACAGGCTTGGGGACAGGGTAGAAAGCCTGTCCCCTATTCCTGCATCCCTTACTCTCGCACCCCTCAAAACCCATGCACCCCCCAAAAAACTCCCCAAGCCTGTCCCCCTATTCCCGCAACCCCTTAAATGCGATGTAGTGGGGCTAGATAGAGTTATTGGTCCGTGAAGAGTAGGTTGGTCATACATGTCATATAATCCGTTAATTCTCTATATTGTATTAAAAAACATTGTATTGTGTTGAAGCAGTGGGAAGGGTTCACTTTTCTCAATACGGTGCGACAACAACATTAAGCCTCACTGGTGTTAATGATACACACGTAATTATCGCTTTCCGATGCCAAAATCACACACACACACACACACACACACACACACACACACACACACACACACACACACACACACACAAAGTGGAGGTCTACAGCTGGTTTGTTTGTTTGTTTGTTTGTGTGTGTGTGTGTGTGTGTCAGTTCTTAAATACCTGTATGTGTATGTGTCAGTTCTTGAATACCTGTATGTGTATGTGTCAGTTCTTCAATGTGTGTTTGTGTGTCAGTTCTTGAATACGTGTGTGTGTGTGTGTGTGTATAATGCGCGCGCGTGTGTGTGTGTGTCAGCTCTTGAAAACGCGCGTGTGTGAATGTGTGTGTGGTATGCGGGGTAATCGACACAGTGAAATGGGTGACAGCTGGAGATCAATACATGAACCCTCCCTACTACTACTACTACTACTACTACTACTACTACTACTACTACTACTGCTACTACTATATAACTAAGGGCATTGGGGCCAGCAGGCATTAGAGTACAATCTCTCTCACGGTACGAGGACGAGTGTTACCTCTTACTATATACGGACCAGAAGTAGGAGTAGCTATCGTATTCTACAAACAATGATGGCTCTGCAGTGTGTGTGTGTGTGTGTGTGTGTGTGTGTGTGTGTGTGTGTGTGTGTGTGTGTGTGTGTGTGTGTGTATCTATGGAGTCAAGTCATCGTATCGTAGTGTGTATGTGTGTGTCTATGGAGTCATTCATCGTATCGGTACCACACCATCGTAAACAAACACCATTAATCTTTTGTTTTGCTTACGATATTTATTGACTCCGAGGTTGATAGTCCCAACTTTTTCACAGTAGGGGGAAACAAATGGATGACAAGAGAGTGACTGACCATGGATGACAAGAGACTGACCATGGATGACAAGAGAGTGACCATGGATGACAAGAGACTGACCATGGATGATATCACGTGTCTAACATTAACTGATTAAGGAGAATCAATAATATATGTTTGGAGTGATTTGCCGATTCCTTCAAAACAGTCTACACACACACACACACACACACACACAGATAAATTGTTTGGCGTGATTTCGAGTGCTACTGATTCTTTCAAAACAATCTACAAACACACACACACACACACACACACACACACACACACACACACACACACACACACACACACACACACACACATACACACACACACATAAATTGTTTGGCGTGATTTCGAGTGCTACTGATTCCTTCAAAAAGCTACATAAACACACACACACACACACACACACACACACATACACACACACACACCTCACTTCCTCATCACAAACACGTGAGGACATTATAGTCAGCAAACTCAGCACACGAAATTTTAGGCTCCCGTTTAACGAGTACAGTATAGGCTACCTTGATTCCTCCAAAGTCCTTCAAATATTACCACGAAACACCACCTATACGGAAGGAGCTCATTTCGTGGCATAGTCAGGAGGAAACAGAAGCCTCCAATTTTCTTACACGATCACAGGGTCCTTTAGGGGGAAATATTATGTGTTGGTAAAGCTGGAGCAAACTGAATCCTCCAAACTATTCCAAGCAACAGAAGAACCCCATTATTTTTGTTCATTTGGACCTGTTTCCTGACATACTTTGGAGGAATCAAGGCACTACATTATAACAAATCAGGAGCAACAGATTCCTCCAAACTATTCCAAGCAACAGAAAAACACCTTTATTTCTGTTCATCTGGTCCTGTTTCCTGACATACTTTGGAGGAATCAAGGCACTACATTATATCAAAAAAATAATGGTGGACTGTTGCTGGAAATAGTTTGGAGGAATCATTATCTCCAAAAATGCCTAAACTGTACCCATACCCTTAAATAAGGACCCTGTGTTTGTGTATGAAAACTGGAGACTTCTGATTCCTCCTGACCATGCCACGAAACAACCTCCTTCCCTGTAGGTGGTGTTTCGTGGCAATATTTGAAGGCCTCATTTATTTCCAATTTTCTAACTACAACACAGGGTTCCTTTAAGGGTGTAATAACTCGCTTTTGGTACATTGGAACTCCTTGATTCCTCCAAAGTATACCAGGGAACAACAGGAACAGAAGAGCAAAAAATAATGGTGTTCTGTAGCTTGGAATAGTTTGGAGGATTCAGTTGCTCCAGAATTAAACCTACATAAAACTTCCCCCTTAACAAAAACTGTGGAGTGGCCTTCCTTCCTTCCTTCCTGAACTACACGACAGTTCAATACATCTTGACCTTTGCAATACACACTTCTGGTTGGTTGGTTGTGAACAGTCATCACCAAAAGTCATGCATCAGGTGAATGAAAGTGAGTGTAGCAGGTGAATGAAAGTGAGTGTAGCAGGTGAATGAAAGTGAATGCCAGCTGATTAAAAGTGAGCCATTGGAGTTAATTTTACGAACCAATATAAACCAATATAAACCAACAGTTATAATAGTTTCGCATTAATTAAGGACCCTGTGATCGTGTAGGCCTATGCAAATTGGAGGTTTCTGATTCCTCCTGACTATGGCACGAAACAAGCTCCTTCTATATATATTTCATGTTTCGTGGCAATGTTAGAAGGACTCACTAACCTCTAAATTTTTGACTACATTACGTGGGTCCTAAACTCGACGTTGGACTAATTATTGGGTGCGACTGTACACTCACTGCAAACTCATTTTTTTTCCTCGTTTGTCAAAACAGTCGAAAAATTAAACTACTGACACAGAAATCCCCGTTGTTGATACCCGTGTAACACTCAACTAACAAACTATTGGTATACAGACAGTAGGGGCAGCATAAGTTCACTTCATTTCCACCTGGCTGTGTATGTTTATGTATGAGATAATAGTGATGATGTAACACAACTTGAATAAATACAGTGACGACAGATACACTTCTCATGTGGTAAATGACATATGTTGTTAGAATAGAAACTGGCTCAGAATGCAACTACTGTATCTGGTCATATTAATAGTATTAGGTATGTAAAGCCACAATTAAATAACCACCAATACTTTCCTTCCATCGTGTGTAATATAAATCAGTACCTATCATACCAAAATACAATCATACAATACTTTATGTCAACTCAACCCCCTCAATTACAATCATGAGGTGTTGCAAAATCATACACGTGTTGTTCTTTATTGCCAAGATATTTACGACGATAGATAGGAAAGTGTCGGTGGATATCTGATTGTGGCTGTACTGTACATACATGAGATGGACGCGAATTTATGCTGCCGGCTGTACGTACACACTTCTGGGGCCACAAGAATGAGTACACACGCTGTTGTATTCTAGAGTTTACAACATTAGAAAAAAATGTAAGAGTATGTAAATGTAATACAACATAAAAAAAATGCAAGACTTTGTAGGCTAAATGCAATACCACATAATTATATGGTTTGTTGTTTTTCAGTCACCGAGTCATTTAGTAAACCATTTATTGCATCACTTTCAGAATAATTACCTCTATTTTCATATGGCCTGTATAAGAATTCCTGTGGCCTTTATTCCTCAAAAGTATATTTGGACTAAAAAAAAACGTAATGTCTACCACCACCAGCCCTAAACCCAAGGTAAATAATATTAGGGCTTTACAAATTTTCACTACAACAAAAGCTTTTTCCTTTTTGTGTTCTTTAGATTTTTTTTCTTTTCATGGTAGTTAGTTCTACAGCTGACAATAAAAACTCTTTATCATATTATATAAAATGATTCCAAGGGTTTGCTTTTAGCTTCTTACATCATATACCATTGTACTACATGTATAAATTAATAAATTAATAAATAAATTGACAATAATTTACTTACGGATTCGGTCCCTCAGTTTTCTTTCTCTCCAACCCTACCCAATCATTTCTCAGATTCATGGTGACGTCACTATACTATAGGTGCGTGTCCGAACCACCGTGAAAACTACTGTACCTTGTGAAGTTATATTTACCTTGGCCTAAACCTTGATATTCTTATCAGACGCGGCAAAATACTAGTTAATCCTGAACAATTGTCAGTGATAATACTCTGCAAAATATTGTAAAGGTCAGGGTCTCCATTTTAAATATCAAATGCAATGTTTTTTTGTTTTGTTTTTTAATATATAATTGATCCCCATTTTATACAACAAATTTCATGGGTTTTTTACTTGGTCACCAAAATCAAATTTAGTTTTCAAATTGGGCACCATTTTAAACATCAAATTTAATGTTTGTTTTTTTTTTTTAATTGGTCACCAAATTAAACATCAATTTTTTTTTTTTTTTTGTTTCATACTTGTTCACTATTTTAAACATCAATTTTATTATTGGCCACCAAATTAAACATCAAGTTGTATCTTTTTTTAATAAAATTTTACGGGTTTTTTATTTCAAATATAAAACGCTATGGGTTTTTAATATCTAATGCTAAGTTAACAAGACTAAGATGTAAAAGAAACGTGTATCAAAGGTCTTGTGACTCCATGGGACTCTGTTATTTTCACCAGGATAAACACACACACACACACACACACACACACACACACACACACACACACACACACACACACACACACACACACACACACACACACACTACAGTCCTTTTCCTGGCACAGTCTGGAATGAATAGTGAGTGACTCTGTATTTTATCACAACGCATTTACTGTAATTCTTATATTTTAGTCTTAAGGAGGGAAGTTTTGTGTTGGTAATTCTGGAGCAACTGAATCCTCCATAGACATCCAACCAAGCAGCAGAACACCATTGTTTTTTGCTTTTCTGGTCCAGCTGTTTCCTGGCATACTTTGGAGGAGGAATCAAGGCACTCCAATGTACCAAAAAATAATTACCATCTTTATGCTGAGATAATAGAATGGGTTTAGCTGTCCCTAACTCAATAAGGATAAAGGATAAGTAGGCTACGTATCTTTAAAAGGAGATAATTCACCTTTGTTCCATTGGAGTGGAGGATATGTCAGGAAACAGGACCAGATTAACAAAAATAATGGTGCTTGGGCTGTTGCTTGGAATAGTATGGAGGAATCAGTTATGGTACTCCAGATTTACCATACAACACTGAACTTCCCACTTAACATAAAATGCATCAGTTACATAAGGAAAACAAATGAGAAAGTCGTACGGTACAATATTTCGTGGGGTAAAAAAAATAAAAAAATAAAAAAATAAAAAATGAAGACTAGTTATAGGTATTCCCGAAGCAGCCACTTTCAGAGAAGTCATAAAGGGGAAATAAACGTTCTATTCTTAGGTGTAAACAATGATCAGTAATATATTAAAATACTCATTACAAGAAAAAAACTTTCACCTTATCAATTAACTGCTTCCGAAAAAGTTCTATTCTAATTAGGTGAGGGCAATGAGAAGTAATATAATAATACTAAAACACAAGCAAAACTCTCGCTTTACAAAACAACAGCTTCCGAAAAAGTTATATATATTGTTAGGTTTGGGTGCATGGTGACAAGTAATATATACCAGTAGATATCGTTAATTAAGGGTGGAAGTTTTCTGTTGGTAACTCTGGAGCAACTTATTCCTCCAAACTATTCCAGGCAAGAGAATACCATTACTTTTGCTCTTCTGGTCCTGTTTCCTAGCATACTTTGGAGGAATCAATGCACTCCAATGTACTAAAAAAAAAAGAATAATATTATTACCACCTTAAGACAGGTAGAAATTCGTTAAGGGACCCTATGATGTAGTCAGAAAATTGGAGGTAAACAAGTCCTCCAAATATTGCTACGAAACACCACCTGTATGGAAGGAGCCGTGTTTCGTGGCATAGTGAGGAGGAATTATAAGCCTCCAATTCTTATACACGATCACGAAACACGCTTCTTAGTCACCTCCAATTTTCTGACTACATCATAATTCGTTAACACCAGTTTAATTACGTTAAATCCTGTACAGTACAAATATCCAACACAACAAAAGCAAAACTTAAATAATCCTCTATCTCAAAACACCGAAAAATAAGATGACATTTATAGGAGGTGCGAGGTGGTTGTATGCTATGCTATGCTATGCTATGCTATGCTATGCTATGCTATGCTATGCTATGCTATGCTACCTCGTCACCACCATGCATGAAGACTAAAAGAGGCAAAGTGTCCCTCGGCTTTAATGCTGCACCACATCCCATCCCTCAACAAAGAATGATCCCAATCTCCCCAACCTACATTGAATGTGTGTATATATACGTGTTACATATACCGTGTTGACGTCAGTTACCCGGAAACCTGTCCACATAACATATATATACACTGTTGTACATACATGTAATGCTCGCTCGCTCGGTGGCTTGTTGGTATTCGTTTTAATTGAGGGGACAGAGAGACAAAAGTCACAAAACCGGACCTGTTGACGCATATGACATTTTATGCTTCGACAACTAAGTCTCCTAATCCTTCATAAGTCTATATTACTCCTTTAATCTCCCGTATTATCACCTTGCACGGTTATTATAATTGTATTGTAAATGCTTGTCGTTCAGTCGTCCTAGTCTAGTGTGGTGGCATAACTTGGAGGGAGCAGTAGCTCTCCTATCCTGTTTTGTGTGTGTCTGTAATTTATGAAACAGTTTACCCATAAATTCCTTCAATTTGCCATGATGTACAGCCACAATCAAATATCCAACGACACTTTCCTTCCATCATGCAAGTAAATCAGTATCATATTGAAATATAATCATACAACACCTTACGTCAACTCAACCCCCTCAGTTGTTATTATTATGTGCTGCAAAATCATACACGTGTTGTTTTTTATTACCAAGATATTTACTACGATGGAAAGAAAGTGTGGGTGGATATTTTATTGTCCATGGCTGTACAATCGCGCACCACAATCCCTAGTACAAGCCCGAGATGTAAAGGTCTGGATGACAGCCCACCCAACTCATTTCCAACCAATGGAGGCTTTGGGTGGGCTGTCGTTCAGAAACCCCCTGCTCTGCTCTAATCTCGGGCTTCTACTCGGATGGGCTGGGGATTGTGTTGCACGACTGTATATGCATGAAAATACCCATTCCATTAAAGGGGTAATTCTTTTTTGGTACATTGGAGTGTCTTGATTCCTCCAAAGTATGCCAGGAAACAGGACCAGATGAACAAAATATAATGGTGTTTTCTTACTCAGAATAATTTGGGAGAATCATTCGCCCCAGATTTACCAACAACCAATTCCTCCCTTAATTAAGCTGCAGATATTTATAGTATAATTGTCTGATATCAGTATATAGGCTCAGTACAAATACGATATATTTAATTGCGTTCAAGTATTTCTATGTCGTGTTAGACTTTCAAAAACTGAAGTGAAGCCTCAGCATATATAAGTATCAATTAACCTTCTATAGCAAATTACAGGGAGCGATGAGTCACTTTCACGTTATTTTAACTAGAAACATAAAGGTCTGAAATATCTACAAAGACGAACTGTTTGCCCCATTTTATACCTAACATGTAGGGAGGGAGGGGAAAACAATACATGGTTAACAGTACAGTCTTCTCTTATAAGTCACCAATCTGGGTATATAGGTTTGGTGTGTATAGCTGTGTTCTGGTGTCGATATGATGGTAATAGTAGTAGTAGTAGTAGTAGTAGTGGTGGTGGTGGTGGTGGTGGTGGGAATAAAGGAAGTGGTGATTGGAATATGATGGTGGCAGTGGTGTTGGGAACGTGTTGGTGGTATTGGTGGTGGGAATTAAATGATGGTAGTGATGATGGAAGTAGTGATAGTAGTAGGGATAATATGGTAGTTAAATTAGTGGTGGAGGAAATAATATAATAGATAAAGGTGCATAGTATGGTGTGGATAATATGGTAATGGTAGTGGTGGTAGTGGTAGTGGTGGTAGTAGTAGTTATGGTGGTAGGGGATATAGTCATGGGATAAATGGTGCATGGTATGGTGTGGATAATATGGTAATGGTGGTGGTGGGAACACAATGGTAGCAGTGGAATGAAAAGGCCTATATATAAACAATTCAATCACAGAACGAAAAAAAAAATCATATAATTATTATAACCTCGTGTCAGAATTAATTAAAAGAATAACGAAACGCGTCGACAGAAAAAAAAAATAAATATTTAAATCCTATTTAGGGAACTTATTATTATGGGCACCAAATATGTTGATAAATGAATGACAACAATACAATATACTGACCGGCGGCGAGATGGCAGAAGGCAGCGGCAGACACATGGCAGAAGGCACACATGACTCTTAATTAATAACACACACACACACACAGACAGACACACACACGGCCGGCGATACGCGATACAGAACGCGGACTGGATGGGATGGATGGATGATGTCTGAGTGAGTGAGAGAGAGAGGGAGAGGGAGAGAGAGAAGGCCCCCTACCCTACCCTATACCAGACCGCCTACCTACTCCTCCTCTTTCTATACATGGGGGGCTTTTTATCACGCCTCTCATCTTTACGTATGTATGTGTATAGATACGGGTTTTATCTATAATACCGTATATATATATATATATATATATATATGTGTGTGTGTGTGTGTGTGTGAGTGATGTGATATGCTTGCTCGCTTGCTTGCTCTTTCTGTCTGTCTGTGTGTGTGTCTCTGTTTCTGCCTGTATATATCATCTTGTGTCAATCTGTCTGTCTCAATTTACATACAAATTCTCTTTCTCTCTCTCTCTCTATCTCTCTCTCTCTCTCTCTCTCTCCACACACACACACAAACACACACACAAGATCCAGCCAATGTAAAATAGTAAAAAATAACATATATCTTAATAAATATGGTAATCACTGCCATATATCAACACACAACGATGTCAAGGCTGCCGGTACTGTCTCAAGTTTTGTGTTGGTAAATCTGGAGCAACTGAATCCTCCAAACTATTCCAGACAACAGAACACCATTACTTTTGCTCTTCTGGTCCTGTTCTGTTTCCTAGCATACTTTGGAGGAATCAAGGCACTCCAATGTACCAAAAAATTATTATATACCACTTTAAGGACCCTGTGAACGTGTACAAGAAGAATTGGGGACTTTTGGTTCCTCCTGACTATCCCACAAAACAAACTTCTACCATATAGGGGGAGTTTCGTGGCAATATTTGAAGGACTCGTTTATCTCCAAGTTTCTGACTACATCACAGGGTCCCTTAATTAAGGGGGTGCGGGAATAGGGGGACAGGCTTGGGGGGGAGGGTTTAGGGGGGGGGAGGGGGTATTGAGGGGGTCGGGGTTTTTTTTGAGGTGTGTGGGAGTAGGGGAACAGGCTTAGGGAGAGGGATTAGGGGGTGCAGGAATATGGGACAGGCTTTATACCCACCCCAAAACTGTCCCTCTATTCCCGCACCCCCCAATCCCCCTACTCCCGCAGCCCCTTACTAAAGGTGGATAATAATAATAATAATATATTTTTGATACATTAGAATGCCTTGATTCCTGTAAAGTATAACATTCAACAACTATACAATTCACACAACTATAATTACATCATAATTATATACAACTCATAAATACACTGGTATGTATCCCACACGTGTTTCCAAGGTCATGATCTATTACCCATGCAGAAGGGAAAAATAATAATAATAATAATAACAATAATAATAATAATAATAACAATAATAATAATAATAATAATAATAATAATAATAATAATAATAAAACTATAAAATATAATAATGATAATAATAATATATATTAATAATAATAATAAAGTATAAAATATAATAATGATAATAATGATATATAATAATAATTATATAAAATAATAATAATACTTAATATTAATTAAAAAAAAAAAAAAAATAATAATAATAATAGCATAATATGCATAAAAAGAAAATGGATTGTCGTACCTAAATATTATAAGAGTCAAGATATAAATAGTTTGTAGGAATCACTGACCTAACCATTCCAAGGGAGTTATAACATATTTTGGGTACACGTTATATAATAGAGTATAGTTATATATATATAATACACATGTTGAAGCCCCCATAGAGTATATACTGTATATATATGTAAGGAAACAGGACCACTAGATATAACAAAAATAATGGTGGTGTGTTGCTTGGAATAGTCTGGAGGATTCATTTACTTCTTATTTATCAACACCGTATTACCCTAACCTAAATTTACACTGGGGTATTTCCTGCATGTGTCGTGTAAAGAGGGATATTGTACACTATTGAAGGGAAATAATTGGAGGCTGGTGAATCATCCTAACTGGGCCTATGAAACACTACCTATACCCTATTGGCTATGCGAAGATCCTCTGTTTCCTCACATAGTTTGAAGGAATCATTGCTCTGCTAGTCTGACCATTTGAGATTATACCCACAAAAAAGGATATTTTGAGAGAGAGAGAGAGAGAGAGAGAGAGAGAGAGAGAGAGAGAGAGAGAGAGAGAGAGAGAGAGAGAGAGAGAGAGAGAGAGAGAGAGATCACCAACAAGATATTATTCACTTAAAAGGGTTAATTCTAAATAAACAAACAGGGACGAACCCAGTCACCACGAGAGAGGATATAAAAAGGAGAGCAAGGAAAAACACACACATACATACACACACAACCAGACGCACTCACTCACTCACTCACTCACTCTCTCTCTCTCTCTCTCTCTCTCTCTCTCTCTCTCTCTCTCTCTCTCTCTCTCTCTCTCTCTCTCTCATTTCTACCATGGTTTAAACAGGATGACTGCACCTAGTGTGTGTGTGTGTGCATGTGTGTGTGTGTCAATGAGGTCACACACACAACACACACACACACACACAAACACAAAACACACCCCCCAAAAAAATAACACACACACACAACACACACAAAACACACAAAAATAAAACACACACACGCACATACAAAACACACACACACACACACACACACACAACCACCACCGTCTTTCCCCAAGCCGGCCAGCCAGCCAGCCAGCTCACATTCCCTACTCTAATGAGGTTGCTTTACTTATTTTCATTTTTATTTTTCCGCCTCCAACGCGATCATAGCCGGGCGTGTAATCTGAATCCTGTAATGGTGACGTCAGCGTTGATGGTGGTGGTGATTATGGTGATGGTGATGGTGATGGTAGTGTTGGTGGTGGTAGTGTTGGTGGTGGTGGTAGTGTTGGTGGTGGTGGTAGTGTTGGTGGTGGTAGTGTTGGTGGTGGTAGTGTTGGTGGTGGTAGTGTTGGTGGTGGTAGTGTTGGTGGTGGTGGTGTTGGTGGTGGTGGTGTTGGTGGTGGTGGTGTTGGTGGTGGTAGTGTTGGTGGTGGTGGTGGTGGTGGTGGTGTTGGTGGTAGTAATGGTAATAGTAGTGATAATGTTACAAATAATAACAGTATTGGTGATGGTATTGGTGGTAATGGTAGAGGTAATGGCGGTGGTAGTGGGGAGGAGGAGTGAACTGACAAGGAAATGAGAACACCGCGATAGGTATTGAAGACACTGCCCAGTTTATTATAACACGTGAACGAAACGAGGAGATAAAACAGACAGAGGTGGGACAGAAATGGTAAAGGAGAGAGTATATAGCATGTGGGAGGAGATTACTGAGAGGAGAGAAGGAGATATAGGCCTTTTAACAGAGAGGAGGGACAGTCAGTAAGAAAGGAGAGAAAGCGAAGTGAGTGACGTTGTGGGAAAAGGAGATATAAGAGAGAGGAGGAACAGTCAACAAGAAAGGAGAGAGAATGAAGTGAGTGACGAGAAGGAGATACAGTTTAACAGAGAGGAGGGACAGCAAATACGATAGAGAAGAGAATAGGAAGTGAGTGACGTTGTGTAGTAATGCTCGTGGGAGAAGGGGATTACAGAAATGAGACAGAGAGAAGGAATGAAGGAGTGACGTGTGGGATCAACCAACTGCTGCCTGCCTGTCTGTCTCAAAGTGACACCATATTATACGTGGTATCTATAATATTTACTTTGTGTTATAATTATAATGCTCCAGTCACTAGTATGAGAGGGGATTAATTAAAGGAGGGTGGGTAAAAGAAACCATTTAACAAATTTCTTCAAACTCTTCCACAGAGAAACAGTATAAAATAATAATAATAATAATAATAATAATAATAACAATAATAATAATAATAATAATAATAATAATAACAATAATAATAATAATAATAACAATAATAATAATAATAACAATAATAATAAAATATTAAAAATAACAATAAAAAAATACTACAACTACAACTACAACTACTACTACTAATAAGTCTACTGCAAATAAATAACCTGCTGATTCTTACTGGTTTTTGGGAGAAACATTACCGGGGCAGGCCACACCAGAAACACACGTATATATAGTCACTTTACACAGTCCCACACACAACAACAAATTGCCAGTACTACACAAAACATTCAGTGGTGTCAGTCCTGTGTGTGAGGATTCGGGGTTCGCAGTTTCACAGAATCGAACGAAGTGTAAAGCACGCGGCGGGAGTTGGAGAAAGAGATGAGGGATAGGAGAGATAGCAAACACGAAGGATGATGAGAGGAGGGAAAGTAAACACGGAGGAAAATGAGGAGGGAAAGTAAACACGAAGAAAAATGTGGAGGGAAAGCAAACACGAAGAAAAATGTGGAGGGAAAGCAAACACGAAGAAAAATGTGGAGGGAAAGCAAATACGAAGAAAAATGTGGAGGGAAAGCAAACACGAGGGAAAATGAGAGGAGGAGCAGCAAGCACAGAGATGATAGTAGAGAAAGCAAACACGGTTACACGGAGGAATGGTAGACAGCAAGCACAGAGGAAATAAAAATGGAATTGAAGAGTAGGGACAGCAAACAAAGAGGAAAGATAGGGACAGGAAGCAAGGAAAAAGTAGCAGGGACAAGAAGCACAGAACAGAAGAAAAAGTAAAAAATAGTAGGGACAACAAACACAGAGGAAATAGTAGTAGGGACAGCAAACACAGATGAAATAAAAATGGAATGAAAGAGTAGGGATAGGAAGTTTCGAGATAGGCTAGTATAGGGACAGTAAGCAAAGCACGGAGGAAATAAAAAATAAAATGGAATGGAAGAGCGATGATGTATGTGCTTGCTGCCGCCGTGGTAAAACCTATACTGGACACTACTAGCTACAGCTGTATGGCCCACCGAGTTATTAAAAGAAATATTATATATGTGTGTGCGCCGTGGTTCATGTGCAGCAGCTAGGAGTTGGTGTATAGTAGTAGTAGTAGTACAGTCTAAATCAAGAGTCCCGTTTGTTTCTGGTGAGCCACATGGAGGGAGGGGGATTGAGATTAACAGCTGTAGTACTGTAATTTCGCATCATCTTTCGAGGAGGCCGTTCGTTTCCTTCGATGGTGTTTGTTGTATAGGACTATTGGGTGTAACAGTATTTTGTTATGGCTTGCTCTCTCTCTCTCTCTGTCTCTCTGCCCCCCTAACGGGAACCGCCTTGCCGAGGTGGGGGGGCTTGTGTGTCTCTGAGACCAGCTGGTGAGCTAGACTAGAGGGGGCTCCGGCCCCTGCTCTGCCCCGATAACGGGGAGAGAGGGCTTCCCATGCTAGGAAGGTCGCCAGTGAGAGACCAGACTAAATAGTTCCCATCTTTCAGTTCTTCAACTATCCCTCTTCATTTTATTTCCTTCCTGCTTGCTGTCACACCTCTCTCTCACCTTTTTCTGGCGCTATAGGACCTCGATGTTGCGGCGCCTAATACCCATCAATCAATCTGTCTGTCTGTCTGTCTGTCTCTCTCTCTCTCTCGAAACAGGACCAGATAAACAAATATATAATCGTGGTCTGTCGCTTGGAATAGTTTGAAAGAATCAGTTGTTCCAGCTTTGCCAGCACTATACTATACTATACCTACCCGCTTAATTAAGGGAATAGTATACTTTTGAAAGATGGGAGTGCCTTGATTAGTCCAAAGTATGCCAGGAAACACACCCAGATGAAGACAAAAAAATTATGGTATCCAATTGCCTGGAATAGTATGGAGGTATCATTTGCTCCACATTTACCCCCCAAAACTATGTGCTATAGGCTATAACCCCTAAATATAAAGTTCATAAATAAACTTCATTTCTTTATTTTTTAAGTACTCGCGAATCTTCCTGTTCGGTCCACTCTCTCATCTGTGACACGAGTATATCCAGGACAATGTTAAATACAAGGTGGGAATTGAGATATAGGCTACAGGGTACTCAAAAAACATGTGTACAAAAAACTGAAATGGGTGATAGGGAACACGGAATTAAACTTGATTGGAAGGTGTTGCAGGACTATTGACCATGACTGTACAGTATGTCCATAAATGCTTCCTGGTGGTGCTATATAGGGAAGTCAGTTTCAACGTAATTTCCCTAAATGTTTACCCTAACTTCTCCGTGCGTAATCCGTTTACATAGAAACATGGTAATTTAATGTACACTCGTGATACATAATTTCTGACCAGAATGTGAGGAGCAGAAAGCTTTGAATTGCCTGGTATTGCTCATTGCCTCACCCAGTACACCTATAGAGGCTGAGTTTGAATGCCGGGTATGTGTGTGTGTGTATGTGTGTGGTGCCTGCCGTTCGTCTCTGGTCAGGGCTTTCGTATCACGAGTGTACGGGACAGTCACGAGCACTAACTAATAAGTATCCATGCATGCAGATGTGCTTAGAATACCTATAGTGACAGTAAATAAATGCACAATAAGATCTCCATTAGAATGACTTCGTTGGTGGATTGGACCGTTTTAAATCTTCAACCAAACTGTATACTTATTAGTGCTCGTGACTGAACACAACAGTATGAACATTACTTTATTAATGTCAGTACACTGCAAAAACAAAAAAGTACATTTGAAACTGAAGTGAAGATTAACAATTATTAACAATCCTTCATAATTTATTTAGGGAAATTACGTTGAAACTGGACATACCTCCATGGAGTAAAATATGTTTATTTCTGTGTTCTCTATCACCCATTTCATTTTTTACACGTTATTTTAATAACCTGTATATATAGGGTGTATAATATTGTAAGAGGGGTGAGGGAGGAGGCGGAGGTAGAAGCACCAAGGAAGAGTGAAGGAAGGAGAGAGAGAGAGAGAGAGAGAGAGAGAGAGAGAGAGAGAGAGAGAGAGAGAGAGAGCAGGGGAGGATGTAAGGGAGAGCAGGAAGCGTCAGACACAGATAGGGGAAGAGAGGAAGAGTGTAAATGAGACCGATAGCAAAGGATGGGAAAGTAAAGGTGCTAATGAGAGTAATAGAAACGAGAGGAGATGAAAACAGAAGGAGGTTAGAGGAATGTAAAGGAGATAACAGGGAGAGAAGAGGAAGAGTGTAAAGGAGAGAGAGATATGAAGGAGGGATGAGGGAGAATGTAAAGGAGAGAGAGAGAGAGAGAGAGAGAGAGAGAGAGAGAGAGAGAGAGAGAGAGAGAGAGAGAGAGAGAGATCAAGGAGGGAAGAGGAAGAGTGTAAAGATAGAGGGAGATATCAAGCTAGGAGAGAAGAGGAAGAGTGTAAAGGAGAGATATCAAGGAGGGATAAGGGAGAGTGTAAAGAAAGGAGAGGGAGAGTGTAAAGGAGAGTGAGAGCAGGGAGTATAAAGGAGAGAGAGAGAGAGAGAGAGAGAGAGAGAGAGAGAGAGAGAGAGAGAGAGAGAGAGCAGTGTGAGAGAGGATATAACAAGCAGGGAGGGAGGTAGGGACTCGGGGTATGTAAGTCTGTATAGAGCCTCAACAAGCTATAGCCATCCAGCCAAACCCACCAACCAACCAACACGGTGGTGCAGTACTCACGGAAGGGGTTGTGACGACGACGTGTGCTGAGTGTCTCATACCCAGCCACGTCGGTATTACTAGAGTAGATGGGCATGGTGGTTGTGTTGGTGTTGGTGTTGGTGATGGTGGTGGTGGTGACAAGTTCTGGCTCACGTCACATTATATCACATCACATCACATAGCAAGATAGGTCTCATTGCCCCGCCCGAAGTGGCCATTTTTTTCTTTTTACCGTATAGGTTGGCCTGCTCCACCACTACACACACACACACACATACACACACAATGGCTGCTGGAGGTAATAGTGTTGCCTGGTCTACATGTTGGTTGTGTCAAGGTGCACTGCCCTGGCTCCTGACCATCCGGCTTCGTCACCCCTCCACTCCCCCTCACACCAACCCCCCATATCAGCTGGGGCGCCAACACTACTACACCACTAGTCACTGGATTCCATGTAGTGGGAGACTGGTATGGGTTCTCTCTCTCACATACACACACACACACACACACACAAAGGTACAGTGACTAGGAATGCCGTGTGCCGGTGTTAGCTACACCTGACACAGACAACAGAGGGTGTTAACACAAAGGGCAGCGTAGGAGCCTGTAGCCTGGTGGATGAGTGCCTGGAATGCTTTCGGGGTAAGTCTTGTGAGCCGCACCTCACTACCCGTCTTACTTATTCATGAGTGGCGCCTGTATGTTGCTGTACAACCTACAACCTATATGAGGCTGACGTGTCAGAGTGACCCACCCGGCCTCCTGCTCCACCTCACTATATTGTTGTTAATGGTGGTGGTGTGGTGGCAGAGACCGAGCTTCAAGCAAATGGAGAGAGGTGACTATCTGAAGTGCGTGGCTGCATGCCAGCCAATACTTTGCCACACTCTACGCTAACTGGTCACCACTTTCCTCGTCTGGTATCCAACACAGTGCCAGCAACACCCAGGCTTTGGTAAGATTGGCCTGGAGAGAACGATGCAGTAGGGGTGGGTGTGGAGAAGCAGGGAGAGAGGTAGAGGGTGGCAGCAACGGCAACGTGGTCGGTGGCACACTACACACCATTGATCTGTGCCTGGCAGCGGCGCCTCCCTTGGCGTGGCCACCACCACAATCACGCCCTCCGATTCTCTTTTCCCGAGGCTGGCCAGAGGTGTCCTGGTGATACCACAGCCGCCCTTCAGGCTTTTCCTTCACCTCCCAAGAAACACACAAGAGACTAAAGCTCTGCGTCCACTAGCCAGGCCGCCTCTCACTCCTTGAATGAGGCACCGCGTCTCTCACTCTATCGATCACACGCGTCCCTCCCTCCCTCTAATGTACCCCTCTCCCCCTACTCTCTGTGTGTCTCTCCCTTACCCCACACACACACACACACACACGCTTCCCCCTACTCCACCCACTCCCACCCTACCACCTACGGCTCCTTGTTTAACACACACACACACACATACACACACACACACACACTATATTTAGGGGGTTGGACGTCGAGTAAAAAAAATATATAAAGGGGAAGACCGAGAAAAGGATGGAAGGAGGACTGCATCAGGACGTATTCTTAGAGAGGATAAAAGTTGGACCACAGGCAAGGCGATTATAAATTAATGAAGGCAAGGAAGGGAAACCGCGATGGACGGGAAACAAACACCGACCACAACACAGTTTTAAAGGAGGGAAAAAAGCCGACATTATCTGGAGAAAAGTGCAGTGTGAGGAATAGGAGGAGGAGGAATATGAGGAGGAGGAGAAAGGGGAATAGGAGGATAGAAGGAGAAGGAATAGGGGGAATAGGAGAAGGAGGACGAGGAGGAAGAGGAGGAGGAAGAGGAGGAGTATTAGGAGGCGGAGGACTAGGAAGAGGAGTAATAGGAGAAAGAATAGGAGGATAGAAGGAGAAGGAATAGGGGGAATAGGAGGAAGAGGAGGAGGAAGAGGAGGAGGAAGAGGAGGAGGAGAGGAGGAGAGGAGGAGAAGAGGAGGAGGAGGAGGAGGAGTGGAGGTCAGTACAGTAAAGATTCAAGTTTCCCCATAACAATTTGGAAACGTAAAAGAGATGAAGCTAATTTTCAAAGAATAACTCATGATAAACAAACAATAAAACTTTCGGCTAGTGTGTGTGTGTGTGTGTGTGTGTGTGTGTGTGTGTGTGTGTGTGTGTGTGTGTGTGTGTGTGTGTGTGTGTGTGTGTGTGTGTGTGTGTGTGTGTGTGTGTGTGTGTGTGTGTGTGTGTGTAGAGGTCACCTATGTTTTGCGTCACTGTGTTGCACTGTTGTTTGCTGATCCCTCCATTTTTAAACACGTTAAGCCCAGTGGTCTCTTTGTCTGTAGGTTACATGTATATATACTGTATATATATGTACGTGTGTGTGTGTGTGTGTGTGTGTGTGTGTGTGTGTGTGTGTGTGTGTGTGTGTGTGTGTGTGTGAATTAAGACACGTAACAGCAGTGACATGGTTGAAATAACGTTTAAAATTCATAGTCCATTAGTTAAATCATTTTTTTCATACTTTTTTTTATTCAATGTGCAATTGAGGCTGATGCTCTCGCTCTCTCACTCTGTGTGTGTGTGTGTGTGTGTGTGTGTGTGTGTGTGTGTGTGTGTGTGTGTGTGTGTGATTAGTGGGTCTCTCTCTCTCTCTCTCACTCTCTCACTCTCTCTCTCTCTCTCTCTCTCTCTCATATTTCTCCAAGTTGTGTGTGATATCAGAGCACTGCATTAGGCTCTCCCTCATGACCCCATCCCTCCATCCATCAACACACGTATGGAATTGAAGACGAGGAAAAACCATCGTGGGGGATGAAGTTATAAAAAAAAAAAATTATACAGTATATATATAAGGAGGGATGGCAAACACGAGGGAAATAGCAAAAGGAAACAGGTGAAATACTGAAAGGCAATGTGTGGCTCGGGTGCGAAGGTGAGCCCATACCTTTCCCTTACACGGCTTACAGTATACAGCCCACATCACTGCACTCAAAAATTATACACACACACACACACAAACACAAACACACACATACACACACACACACACTCCGACGGGAATCAACATATACACGGGAATCAAAGCTCATATAAATGTAATGTATCAAAAAATGTGTAGGAATGTATTCACCATATTACTATTATTATATCCTGGCAGCCTAATATGGGTTGAGTATGTACACGTTATGTATGTAAAGTGTTGGTATATAATTATTCTGGAGCAACCGAGTCATCCATCCAAACTATTCAAAGCAACAGGACCATCATTTATTTTGGTTCATGTGTAGGTGCTGTTTCCTGGGACAACACTTTGGAGGAATCAAGGGACACTACTACAATCATTATAAGGCTATACAAAAAGAATATAACAATCCCTATAATATTATCTTCAAGTGTAAAAACTCCAATCACGTTTTGTATCATCATGGGAAGCACCCACTTATGGGACCCTGCATGTGGTGTAGTCAGAAAATGGGAGATAAATGAGTCCTTAAACATTGCCACGAAACACCCATGCACCACCTATAGGGAAGGAGTGTGTTTGTTTCGTGGCATAGTCAGGAGGAATCAGCAGAAGCCTCCAGTTTTCATACACAATCACAGGGCACTTAACACACGGGAGGATGAATGTTAATATCCAGATTTTTTTAGGCAATTTTAAAATCATATAAATCATATCTGGAAATGATCAGATATGGTGAGTTATAATAGAGTGGGGTGAGGTGGAGTGGAGTGGAGTGGGGATTGGGGAGTGAGGTGGGGTGAGGTGGAGTGGAGTGAGGTGGAGGTGGGGTTGGATATGGTGAGGGTATGGCTAGATGGTGTGGAGTGGGCTGGGTGGTGTTGGGTGGAGTAGGGTAGGCTGGGGGTATGGTGGAGGGAGAGTGGGGTGATTTGGGGTGGTGATGTGGGCTGGGGTTGTATATGGTGAGGTAAAGGCTAGGTGATGGTGGTGGTGATGGGGGCAGTGAAGGTGGTTGAGGTGAGTTGGGGTGGGGTATGGTGAAGGGAAGGTAAGGTGGGGTGCGGTGGGGTGGGGTAACAAAGGGTCAATGGAGGGGAGGTAGCCTAATGTGGCTTATGAAAGGGTGGGGGTGCTGGCAGGAGTAGTAGTAGGTCGGTGTAGCTGACAAGAGAGTAATCAGGTTACGGCAAGACGGAAGTGATGGTGGAGAGGGGAGGGCAGGGCAGGGCAGGGGAGAGGGAAGGGCAGAGCAGGGGAGAGGGAGGGGAGGGGAAGGCAGGGGAGTAGAGGGGAGGGGAAGGCAGGGGAGTAGAGAGGAGGGGAAGGCAGGGGAGAGGAGGGGAAGGCAGGGGAGAGGGAAGTAGAGTGGAGAAGAGAGGGCTGAGAGTGAAGAGGATGGTGTGAGGGTTAATAGGGGCTTCTATCGTATTATGGGTGAAAGCGTTTCCAGTGATACCACCAACACACCCACACCAACAAAGAAGTTACCTGAAAACACTGCAAGAGAATTTCCTGTGTAGCCTTAATTTAACTTGCTCACAGAACGCTCAATATTTTTTAACCTTGAGAAAATGTTCCTTTTTTCTCATTTAAATGTTTCTCTATTTCTGTAAAAGTAATGCAATACAGGACAAAATACATGTACATTTCCTTACCTACAACTTACAAACCCTGTGACATACTGTACATAAAAAAGATTGGCATATTTTCACCAGCATAAAAAAATAAAGAAGTCCCCCTAAAGGGAAAGAGAAAGAGGAAGTGTGACTGACCTGGCGTGGTGACTGTAGGTAGTTGAGGTCGTCTGACGGTGGAGGTGGCACCCATAATCTTAGAAGTGGTGGCTTTGAGTCCTCTCCTGATGGTGTTGTAGGAGGCAGCAGCCCCTGAGGTGCCTGGTCCACTCATAGTGTTGGTATTGGTAACACTATTACTGGTACTGCTGTTGATGCTGGTACTACTGCCACCACTTGAACTGGTCTGAAGGAGACTCTCTTCCGCCGCCGCCACTGGCCGCTGCTGCTGCTGCTGGCGACGAGGACACGGCTCTCTGAGGGCGGCGGCGGTGTTGCTACGGTGAAGTATGTGGTTCTGGTTTTTTTGCTGCTGGAGTTGAGTGTGGAGCAGCACAAGGTGAGGCTGAGAAAGACTCTTGGTGGCCAGACGGTGCCGTAGTTTGTCGGGGTTGGGGTCGAGTGGCTGTTGAGGCGCCACTATACTCAGATGCCCCCAACCCTCCTTCTCTGGTGTTGAGGGTGAGGGCGGTTTGGGCGGGAGTGCGGGTGGTGGTCGTGTAGGGCGGGGCGGGGCAGCTGGGTCTACCCCGCCACCGCCACCCCGACCTCCCACGTCAGCCCCACACCCTGAAACAACAACAACAACGTTATCTTTTATCCCATCTTTAGGCAAGAGAGTATCAAAGTTTTATTTACCTCACATACTAACAAAGTTTCATTCAAATATCCATTAAAGTTTTATTTGCCTCACATACTAACAAATTTGTAAATACACACGAAATTTCAATCCCTTCCAATTTTACTTTCTGCTCTCCTGAAAAAATTGCCACTGAGTCACTAACGTACATACCTCAACACACACTGCCTATTTTACCCTATCAACACTCCAGGACTAGGCTACCCGGTATCTATTTTGTTACTGTTCTTTGTTTTATAGTTGGACAAGTCTATAGTTTGATGTTTTACAGATATAAAATACGAGTACAGCTGTGGTAAATCTGGGACAAATGATTCCCCCAAACTATTCCAAGCAACAGGACACCAAGATTTTTGTTAATCTGGTCCTGCATATTTCCTGGCATACTTTGGAGGAATCAAGTAGATGGGGAGGGATAGGAGATGGGGAATGAAGGGGGGGATAGATGGGGAAGAAGAGAGGAGATGGGGAAGAAGAGAAATGGGGAAGGAGGGGGAGAGATGATGAAGGAGGGGGATTGTAGATGTGGAAGGAGGGGGAGAGAGGAGATGGGGATGGAGGAGATGGGGATGGAGGGGCGGGGGGGGGGAATAGTAGATGGGGAAGGAGGGAAAGACGACCGCACCAGATGTACTGTACCAAGATCCCTCGTCGTACTGTACCAAGATCCCTCGTCGTACTGTACCAACATCCCTCCTAAACATGTGTGGTGCACCAAAGTTCGTTCCCTCAGTCAGTCCATCAGTAATAACTATTATGTCTGTCTGCATTGTGGTTCCAACGACAAAAAAAGCACATTCTTCACCATCCAGGTTACTGTAGTATCTTCTGTACAATTTAGTTGTTCGAATCACAGATGCATCAGATATATTTACATTTACAACCAACATATATATATTTTTAGAAACATTGTGTGATAGCATATATACAGTCATACAGAACAAGAGTCAGTATCTTATTGGACTCTTTATGTTGTACAGTTGGCCATAGGAATTCATACACAAGCTCATCATAAAGCGAGGTCATTACTGTGAAAAGACTGCAGTGAATGGTCTACCAAAATAACTCTATAAATGCAAAACAACAAACCATTTATTTTGTTATCTTGCAGTTACATACAGACTTATATTTTCTATGTGTTGTGAACCCTTGCAACCTAGAGTGTGTGTGTACGAATTCCTGAGACCGACTGTACATCTCATTATCTCTAAGGATACCGAAGTCATCTGCATCAATAACTCATCATCAACACCAAGTAAGGTTTATCTAACATCCCCCAAACTGTAGATAAGGCCTAATGTTCGAGTACCAACACTATTATCAACCCACGTGATGTAGTCAGATATTTGGAGGTTAGAGGGTCCTTCAAACACTGCCACTAAACATTAAATATATTATAGAAAGAGCTTGTTTCGTGGCATGGTCAGGAGGAACCAGAAACCTCCAATTTTCATACACGATCACAGGGTCCTTATTCAGCATTACACATCTACTACAATCATCTCCACCATTACTATCACCACCACCAAGTCCTCAATCGACATGCAATCATCACCAAATATAATTATCATCTCCACTCTAACACGAATAGCACGCACACACACACACACACACACACACACACACACACACACACACACACACATGAGAGGGCCAAGGAGTCAAGAGTCAACACATCCAATTACACCCCATTCCATTATTCAGGACACTCCCTCTTGTTGCACTTAAAGGCCGGGGGAGGTAAAGTGTTGATAATTCTGGAGCAACTGATCCCTCCAGATTATTCCAAGCAACAGGCCACTATTTGTTTCGTTAATTAATCTGGTCCTGTTTCCTGGCATCCTTTGGTGGAATTAAATGGCTCTAATTTATTAAGAGTATAATTATTATCCCATTAAACTGTAAGACTTTCCTCCTCCTCCTCCTCCTCCTCCTCCTCCTCAAGTTATATATTCAGGACATCCATTCCCGTATGTACCCAATCCCTCCCCTTCTATAAACACTGTGGAACACTCGACTACTAGGAGACTACTACTACTACCGGTACTGCCGCTACTACTACTACTACTACTACTACTACTACTACTACTACTACTACTACTACTACTACTCTACTACTACTACTACTACTACTACTACCGCTACTACTGCTACTACAACTACTACTGGTATTACCTTCCCTAACTCATACAACTCATGACGAAAACCGTATAGGCTATATAGGACAACCAACCAACCACCAAGATGCAGTGAGTGACGTTGTAGCTGCATGCCCTCTCCTGATAATATAGTGACGCGTATGAAATGATAAATAAGGTGCATGTGGTCATGTAGTGGGGCAGAAGAGTTATGTAGCTACGGTACCAACATCACCACCACGTAGCTCCAGTCTCATCTATTGCGACACCCAATAAAAAAAAAAAAAAAAAAAAAAAAAAAAATTACACCCAAGCTAAAATAATAATGCTGTTTCTATTTATATTTCAGAACGCTTCCCTCAGACTCTATATATATCCCTGATCCCTCAATTAGATAATATAATATAGACTGGGCCTATATACGACCTTCCAGTGTGGGTGAATGAGTGAGTGAGTGAGTGAGTGAGTGCGGGTGTGAGTGAGTAAAGGGATGAGTGAGTAAAGGGATGAGTGAGTGAAGGAGTGAGTGAGTGAAGGAGTGAGTGAAGGAGTGAGTGAATGAAGGAGTGAGTGAATGAAGGAGTGAGTGAGTAAAGGGATGAGTGAGTGAATGAGTGAGAAATAATGTTATAGTTACAGTATAACATATATCGTTTTAACTTACAGTGATAAATACATAAACATGTCCTGCCTGCCTCACGTCACATCCGCTGCTGCCCACAAAAATAACACACACACACACACACACACACACACACACACACACACACACACCACAACTCAACACAACCCAACACAACCCAACACAACTCAACACAACCCAACACAACCCAACACAACTCAACACAACCCAACACAACTCAACACAACACAACTCAACACAACCCAACACAACACAACACACACACACCAATTTGATATTCATGCACTCTCCCATCATTATTTTAATTATGACCCAAGGCACAATAATAATGATGGATTCATCATGTTACAGTGACAACGATAATGATCATTGGCCAATAATAATAATAATAATAATAATAATAATAATAATAATAATAATAATAATAAAAATAATAATAAAAATAATAATAAAAATAATAATAATAATAATAATAATAATAATAATAATAATAAAAATAATAATAACAATAATAATAATACAGTAATAATAACAATAATGATTTGAAGAATAAAAAGAAGAATAGGGACCGACAAGAAATAATAATAATAATAATAATAACGATGATAAAGCAAATATTTTCTCTCACACCACAAACTCACTAGGCTAAGTTGTTTTTCTCCCTCCCTCCCTCCATACACTCCTGCCTGTCTCCATCCGTCATCCAACTATAACCATGCAGTATTACCATTAACCTCGGCATGAATCTCTAGGGACTGGGACAAGAGCTGCTTCATAGGCATTAATATAAAAAATGTTCGTGAGTGTTGCAAGGAGGATATGTGAGTCAACCTTACCAACGCTAGTAACAACAACAACAACACTACCACGACCACCACCATCACTACTTATACCCCTACCTACAACATTTCCATCACTACTACTACTACTACTAACATTTCCATCACTACTACTACTACTACTAACATTTCCATCATTACTACAACTACTACTGATATCACCACTACCAACACCAACACTAATACCTCTACCATCATCACCACTATTACCACCACCACCATCAATATAGGTACTCAAACAATTAACTATCATATGTATTGTACAGGAAAGTTATCTGTTCTGAGCAAATTATGTGGGTCTTACTTAACCCTCCAAACTCGGCAATGAAACAAGCCCCCTTCGTCTAATAAGTGGGGATTATGTTGTTTCCTGGTAATGTTTGGAGGAATCAGTAGCCCTCCAATTAACCTTTTTTTTAATTAATTAAGGCAACGACGAATACAAGGGTAATGTATAAGTAAGATTGAGGTAGTTAATGAGGGTAGGGTGAAGGTATAAGGGTGAGGGTGGAAGGCAGGCAATGAAGTGATACTGAAACTGTGAGGGTAAGAAATGTGGGTGGTAATAGTGAGGGAGATAAGAGAAGAAGAAAGGAGGGTGAAGGAAGAAACACCAAAGGAGAGGGAGGGAAGGAAGGAGAGTACCAAGAATCCCTGAGTGAGAGTAACAGGAAGAAGCACCAAGGAAGAGTGAAGGAAGGAGAGAGAGAGAGAGAGAGAGAGAGAGAGAGAGAGAGAGAGAGAGAGAGAGAGAGAGAGTATACGGTACCAAGAATCCCTGAGTGAGAGCAATAGGGGTGACGTCACTTAAAACAACTCCTCGCTTCCATCGTCACTACAAGTTAATCACATGAAGGATGATACTCTGTACACTTCACACCAAAACAATGTCCTAACCTATATAACCAACCCAAGCCAAACTTAATTAAGGGGAGATTCTCTTGTTGGTGATTTGGAGGGCTACTGATTCCTCCAAACTATCCCATACAGACGCCCTCAATGTTACCACTGACTAATGGGGGATCTAGTTCGTGGTATAATTTGGAGAATTCAGAGACCTCCCAATTCACCAACAACTTGCAACAAGAGAATCTCCCCTTAATTTAATCTACCCTAACTCCTCACCAAAACAATGTCCTAACCTAACCAAGAACAGCCAAACTTAAGGGGGAAGTTTTGTGTTGGTAATTCTAGAGCAACTGAATCCTCCAAACTATTCCAAGCAACGGAACACCATTATTTTTGTTCATCTGGTCGTGTTTCCTAGCATACTTTGGAGGAATCAAAAGCACTCCAATGTACCAAGAAAGAATTACCACCTTAACTTAACCTAACCTAACCCCTCACTAAAACAATGTCCTAATCAAACCTAACCTAACTTTTGTACATTTCACATAAAAAAAAAAGACCTAACTTAACCTAACCTCTGTCCACTCCACACCAAAACAATGTTCTAAGCAAACCTATCCTCTAACCTAAGAACATTTCTCTCTGTACTGTTCACACCATAACAACGACGTGACCAAACCAAACCTAACCTAATCAAATCTAACCACATGAGGGATGAGGGATGCTCAGTCGGCTATATCCTTACACTTCACACCATAACAATGTCCTTCCGCCTCTTCTCTGAATCTCAAGCTGACCTTTGAGATTCCTGAGTCGGGAGGAGGACAGAAATAGCCTTCCTGCATGTATATAGATAGGGGTAATCTGTTGTCAACCGATCCCTGCTAATGATGCCATGAAACAGTTTGATCACAGTACAGTATTCGAGTAAGCTAGGGGATTGTTTTACAGAATATAGGTTGGAAATATCAGAGGCTCTTCAATACGTATACATAATTATCGTATCTCAACCAACCAGGGTACATAAATAAAATTATACAGTAGTGGCGACTTAGCCTACTGACTTACTTACTTACATCTCTCTCTCTCTCTCTCTCTCTCTCTCTCTCTCTCTCTCTCTCTCTCTCTCTCTCTCTTATACTCCCACGCATTCCACTCTTGCTCTCACCAACACACACACATTTATTCGAGGATTTCCTTTCCTCCCACACTCTGAACTCACACTCAACCTTAAACCTTTCCCTCTTTACACACACACACACACACACACACACACACACACACACACCATTTGACTCTCTCCCACCCACCTACACATACCACTCGCTTTCGCAAACTCCCTTCTCTCTCACACACACACACACACACACAGACACACCACTCATATTCCACTTTTCCTAACTCGAACACACAACACTCACTTTCACACCTCCCATTCATAGTCCATGCACTTTTTAATTCCAACACACACACACACACACATCACACACAACAAACCCTTCCCAAGAGAGGATTATCCTACTGTCGTGAACTTCATATTCACGTCAAGAGAATGAAAAGAGCTGAAGAAAAAAGTATAATCTGGAGTAACTGAATCCTGCATACTCTTCCAAGCAACAGAACACCATTACTTTTGCTCTTCCGGTTCTGTTTCCTGGCATACTTTGGAGGAATCAATGCACTCCAATGTAACAAAAGCGAATTACTACACACTGCAAAAAAAAAAAAACTACCATCACCACTGCAGCTAATTAAGGGGGTAATTCACTTTTGTTACATTGGAGCACCTTGATTCCTCAAAAGTATACCAGGAAACAGAACTATATGAACAAAAATAATTATGTTTTTCTGTTGCTTGCAATAGTTTGGAGGATTCAGTTGCTCCAGAATTATCAACACAAAACCTTAACCTGTTTTTATAGCAGTAGAAGAATAACCTAACCTAACCTAACCTTAACCTGTTTTTATAGCAGTAAGACTATGACAATTTTACCCAGACTGTATATCCTCTGATAGTGTTCTCAGTAAGATTTATACTCCATGGCCGTTATGTGTGTGTGTGTGTGTGTGTGTGTGTGTGTGTGTGTGTGTGTGTGTGTGTGTTGTTATGATACTCCAGGGTCGTTGTGTGTATGTGTGTGTTATGATACTCCAGGGTCGTTGTGTGTGTGTGTGTGTGTGACGTCGTGAAGTAAAAAAAACAACCCTACACAGACAACCACAGTGAGACGACAAACAACAACAACCACAACAACAACAACTACTCACCCATGAGGTTGGTGCTTTGGTGACGAGGGCGGGGCAGTGGACCCATGTAAAGTAAATACACACACAGACACACACACACACATGTACGTTAGGGGGCCGTCAAGATGGGTGGCACCATACTAGGCTTCGAGGTCATGGTCGTACTAGTGTGAGTGGTAGTGATAGAAGTGGTAGTGGTAGTGGAAGTGGTAGTGGTAGTGGAAGTGGTGGTGGTGTTGGTAGTTGTGTTAATGGTAGTAGAATGGTGGTGGTGATGATTGTAGAGTAGTAGTAGTAGTGGTAGTGGTAGTGGTAGTAGTAGTAGTAGTAGTAGTAGTAGTAGTAGTAGTAGTAGTAGTAGTGGTGGTGGAGATAGTGACAGTGTAAATAAGACCGAGCACTAAGATTATTATTACGGTTACTGGGAAAACTGTGGCTCTAGATTACTTAGGCTACGTGGTGGTTATATAGGCTAGTACAATTAATAGATCTTACACTACGTATGTGATATTTTGGTTACTGGAGAAAAACAGTGGCCCTACATTTCTTTGGTGGTGAGTGTGTGAGTGAGAGGGTGGAGGTTCGAGAGTGTGTGTGTGTGTGTGTGTGTGTGTCATCTAATTACTGTGCAAAAGGATAATTATTATGATGTAGGTACAGACTGTGGTGGAAAGAAGTGTATATAGTCGTAAATGAAGCTATACAAGTGTGGCGAAGTGGTGATTTGAGGTTATGGTATAGGTGGTGTGGGTGTGTGGGTGTTTGTGGGTGTGTGTTGTTATGATACTCCAGGGCCGATGTGTGTGTGTGTGTGTGTGTGTGTGTGTGTTGTTATGATACTCAAGGGTCGTTGTGTGTGTGTGTGTGTGTGTGTGAGAGGTTGTAACAGGGGGGAGGGATAGAATATAAGCCTAATGTGTGATGGCACTGTAGGATAATTATGTTGTGTGAAGGAAATTAATGTGTGTGAGAGTCATGTGATGATGCCAATTAATGTGGTATGTCAAGTGTGTGTGTGTGTGTGTGTGTGTGTGTGTGTGTGTGTGTGTGTGTGTGTGTGTGTGTGTGTGTGTGTGTGTGTGTGTGTGTGTGTGTGTGTGTGTGAAAACAACTTGAGAGATGCAGCCCACTATTGTGTTTCATGTGACGACAACTCGGCTATGTGACTGAAATGTGAAGTTGTGGGTGTGATGACAGAGTGAAATGAAAGATATGTGATGTGTGTGTATATGTGTATGTATGTGTGTGTGAAATGGGACGACAACACAGCCAGCAGCATGAGGGAAGCACTAAATCACTATGGGAGTCACTGGCTGCTAGGCTATGTGACTGAGAGAGAGAGAGGGATCACCACAAGGCTAGTATGCCCAACACTCCCGGCACTCACACACATACTGAGTGTGGTGGTGGTGGTGAGGGGCACAGTGCAACGCCACACACACACACACACACACACACACCAGTTTACTAGCTAGTTACTTGGCCGGACCCTTCCTTTCACTACTACCATCCTCTCTCTGTCCTTGTGACTGTTCTTTCTCAATTAGCCTACTCTCTGTGTCTCTTCTTCATCCACACCTCACTCACTCCTTACTCTCATAACATAATTTAACCTTTCCCAAACTCTATCTTGTCCTCACCTCTCCTTTTCTATCCTAACCCAACCTATCCAAATCCTATCCTATACTCACTTCTGCTATCCTATCCTAACCAAACTTATTTTATCCTTATTTAACCTATCCCAATCCTATCCTTTTTACACTTCTGCTATCCTATCCTAACCAAACCTGTTCTATCCTCACTTAACCTATCCAAATCCTATCCTATTCTCATTTCTGCTATCCTATCCTAACCAAACTTATTCTATCCTTATCTAACCTATCCCAATCCTATCCTTTTTTCACTTCTGCTATCCTATCCTAACCAAACCTGTTCTATCCCCAGTTAATGTATCTAATCCTATCCAATCCCAACTTACCCCATTCTAAATAAACCTAACCTTCGTGCCCTCTTACGTCACTCTTTCTCACTAAAAAAAATAAATATAAAAAAGAACTCACTTACATTCCATTTTCTTTATGTTCTCCCACATCATTCACTCTCTCTCTTTGTCTCACTCTCACTTCCTATCTCATTTATACTCCACTCACTATCTTCATCATCATCCCTATACTCCTGTCTTCACTCTCACTCACTCCCTTCCTCCCTCATTTATAATCCACTCACTATCATCATCTATAATCCTGTCCTTCCTTCTTCTTCACTCTTCTCACTCAATTTATAATCCACTCACTATCAACATCCTCTCTACTCCTGTCTTCACTCTCACTCACTCCCTTCCTCCCTCATTTATAATCCACTCACTATCATCATCTATAATCCTGTCCTTCCTTCATCTTCACTCTTCTCACTAACTCCTTCGGGTCTGACAAGAGTAGGAAGGATGATGGGGCCTTATTTAGTTAGTATTTCCTACAACATATTATCGTTCGACTCTCACTCACTCACTCTCTCTCTCTCTCTCTCTCTCTCTCTCTCTCTCTCTCTCTCTCTCTCTCTCTCTCTCTCTCTCACACACACACACACACACACACACACACACACACACACTCCTTGCCTTGCATAATCCTCAATTATATTAAATTTCCTTCCTGTTCTAAGATTCGTGGATCTGCCAGTACCCTACCACGGATACCAGTTTATAACTAAATATTATACATGTATATCGTAGGAGAAGGCTACCGGTAGTGAAGAGAATGAAAAAAGATCTCTTTATAGGCATGGAAAACCCTTTATGTAACGTAAGGGAGAAGGAATAAGAAAGAAGGAACAGCAAACACGAAAGAAACGGAAGGAAAGGAGGGACAGATAAAAAAGATTTCAGAGGGAATGCCTCGGGTCCAAAGAGGCGCCCAAGCCCTTAAATAATTAAACTACTGCCCAAACCACCACAAGTAATATCCCTCGAAATGTTTGTCCAAGAAAAAAATATTCAATTAAATACGACTAAAGCAAAATGAAGCTGCAACATTCGTGGTATTCGTGTCTCAATCATGAGTAAATAAACGTTCAAGTCACAGAAACCTTAGGACTACAAGTCATAACACTAGTGACGTTTAAGAGGGTAATAATTTTTTGGTACATTGGAGTGCCTTGATTCCTCCAAAGTATGTGCTAGGAAATAGGACCAGAAGAGCAAAAAATAATGGTGATCTGTTGTTGCTTGGAATAGTTTGGAGGATTCAGCAGTTACTCCAGAATTATCAACACAAAACTTCCCCGCTGAATATCATAATCCTTCATCAATAAAAGAGAAAGAAGGATATTATTAAAATGTTCACCAGTAGGTCCCACAAATGTGGTACGTAATATATATAGGCCTATATATATTGTTAGTGAGTGAGAGATGTACTTAACACACTAGTGACGTTTAATATAATACTCATTCATCAATAATATAGAGAGAAGGATGTTATTAAAATGTTCACCAGTAGTTCCCTCAAAATAATGTGGTACGTAATATATATATAATGTTAGTGAGTGATAGACGTATAGTACATAACACTATAGAGACGTATAATATATTACTGATTCATCAATAAGAGAGAGAAGGGTATTAGTAACATGTTCTCCAGCTGTTCCCTCAAAATAATGTGATAAGACACTCGTGATATATCGTAATCCCTGACCAGAGACGAACGGCAGGCACCACAACACACACACACACACACACACACACACACACACACACACACACACACACACACACACACACACCCTGCATTCGAACTCAGCCTCTATTGGTGTACTGAGTGGGGAAATGAACAATACCAGGCGATTCGAAGCTTTCTGCTCCTCACACTCTGGTCAGAAATTATGTATCACGAGTGTACGTAATAAATATATATATATATATAATGTTAGTGAGTGAGTGAGAGACATACAAAACAACACTAGAGACGTATAATATCATAAACATTCATCAATAAAAAAAGATAGAAGGACATTAGTAACATGTTCTCCAGTAGTTCCTCAAAATAATGTGGTTCTACGTAATATATATAATGTTAGTGAGTGAGAGACGTATAGTACATAACACTATAGAGACATTTAATATATTACTGATTCATCAATAAAAAAAGATAGAAGGATATTAGTAACATGTTCTCCAATAGTTCCTCAAAATAATGTGGTTCTACGTAATATAATATAATGTTAGTGAGTGAGTGAGTGAGTGATAGACGTGTTGGATTCTTACCCTCCTGAGATACAAGGTGGTCATCTCTCTGCTCCATTCCCTCCACATGCACCACCATGCCTTTACATGCAATACAGACAAACAAACAAACATCAACATAAGCAAACATTATAAGTGTGGTGGTTTGATATATATAACTAAAGTGGGTGTGTGTTGTGTGTGTGTGTGTGTGTGTGTGTGTGTGTGTGTGTGTGTGTGTGTGTGTGTGTGTGTGTGTGTGTGTGTGTGTGTGTGTGTGTGTGTGTGTGTGTGTGTGTGTGTGTGTGTGTGTGTGTGTGTGTGTGTGTGTGTGTGTGTGTGTGTGTGTGTGTGTACAAATCAATCATACAATACAGCCAATACACATTACATGGTGATTCAGGGTTGTACAAACAAACATAAAGAACATACATACATAAACAGTACAACTAAATAATCAATATATATATATATAGGTTATTTATAGCACCTACCAGTCATTGCAATAACTGATATTCTTGTGAAAATGGATATGAAGTTCCAATTTAAATTTACACCAATTCTTTAACCATCATTTAAAATCAATTACCGGTAATGTAATATAATCCAAAACAAATGTACAGCCACAATCAAATATCCACCGACACTTTCCTTCCGTCGTAACACATATCTTGGTAATAAGGAACAACACGTGAATGATTTTGCAGCATCTCATAAAAATAATGGAGGGGATTGAGTTGACGTATAAGGTAATGTATGACTATATTTAATATGATACTGATTTATTTGCACAATGGAAGGAAAGTGTCGGTGGTTATTTGATTGTGGCTGTACACTATAGGCACTTATCTGCAAGTTATAAACAATGTAGTCTATGCTAAACGTTTACCTAAATTCATATTATTTTTTACATATCTCTATAATTTGGGGACTGAAGTTTGTGAGTAGCAATGTGATTTTTGCAACACTAGAAAGTACTATGTAAAGCTTCGATATAATGGATGCAACAGAAGGAATTTGTAGATTTTTGCAATACTAAGAAAAACATTAAAATTGTATATAGAGAAAGACATACATGCATAGGCTATACATTACACAGCTACTTAAAGGGTGAATTATGTCTTGGTAAATCTGGAGCAATTGAATCCTCCAAGCTATTCCAAGCAACAGAACACCCATTATTTTTGTTCATGTGGTTTGGAGGAATCAACAAGGCACTCCAATGTAACAAAAGTGAAGATACCCCCTTACTTAAAGAGACTGAAAAACGAACACACACACACTCACACACACGCACTCACACACGAACACACACACACACACACACACACACACACACACACACACACACTGACACACACACACACACTGACAAATCAAAGGAGTTAACAAAGTGTGACGGTAGTGGGCTGCGTGACGTGTGCTGAGAGGGCAGGAATATCAGCTGATCAAAGGTAAACAAAAGAGAGAGAGAGAGAGAGAGAGAGAGAGAGAGAGAGAGAGAGAGAGAGAGAGAGAGAGAGAGAGAGAGAGAGAGAGAGAGAGAGAGAGAGAGAGAGAGAGAGAGAGAGAGAGAGAGAGAGAGAGAGAGAGAGTGTGTGTGTGTGTGTGTTTGTGTGTGTGACGCAGCAGCCAGCCAGCTAGGATTCCGCCCGTATATCACCGCTAATTAGACAATAACAGTATACATTGGGTCTCGTCCCTGTGATGCAAACTGCAGACCTTAGCTTACCTCGACACACACACATACACATACTCACATACTCACACACGCAGACACTCATACACACACACACATACACACTCACTCACTCACTCACACACATGCACACTCACTCACACAAATACATACACACACACTCACTCACACATACACTAACTCACTCATACACACACACATACACACACACACACACACACAGTCACACTCACTCACACATACATCTTCAATCTATACCTATATACTAGACTAGATCATAAGTGAAGTATGTGTAATTAAGTAATTAGTGGGGTGTTTTTTGTGACGAAAATGTCCTCTGTCCCCCCTCGTGTACGTCCATTTTCCGTGTGTGAATTCCTGGTGCTGTAGGTGGTCACATGACAATTTGTATAGCCCGACAGACAAAGAGAGTCTCTTCATTTAGATATATAGATACACAAATTATGTACCCTTTAAATTCACTAACTGTCCTTGTCTCTATAACTCCTTTCCTTCTATCTATTTCCTTCATGATTGCTCTCCCATTTATGTACCTCCTCCCTCGTGCTACAGATTCAAGTTCCTCTTTAATTCAATTCAATTCGTGATTACTACTCTCCCCCTCCCCTTCCCTCCCCCTCCCGCTCTCCCACACACACACACACACACACTGACGTTCGTTCGTTCGGGCGGGTTCCTAGATGCGTGTGGGTTGAGTATTCCTGAGTCACAGGCGTCAGTCACTGTATGTATATTCCTCATTCTCCTTTTCCTCTTCCTTCTCTTGCTCCTCCTTTTCCTTTTCTTCCTAGTCCTCTTTCTCCTTCTCTTGCTCATTCTCCCTCTTCTCTTCCTTCTCCTCCTCCTCCTTTTGCTTCTCCTCATTCTTTTGATCCTCCTCCTCCTCCTCCTTTGCTCCTTCTTCCTCCTCCTCCGTCTCTTCTCTTCCTCCTCGTCAGTGTTATTGTTTCTCGTTGTTATTGTTGTTGTTTTCGTTGTTAGGTTTGATGTGTTGTGTTGTATTGTATTGATTGGTGTGTAGCTAATGTGTTTGGTGTTATTCCTGGCCTGGGGTGTTGTGTTGTCTTGCTCAATCAGTTCACATATCATTACAACTCTCCAATGGTCATTCATAGTATACCGTGATGGAGATGTTGCCTATATTATTTAGTGTGAAAAGGATATAGCCTATAGATATGAACAGAGGGAAGCTGCCAAACGTTTAAGCTACAAGATTCACCCCAATGTGGATGATTATTATTATTGTCCACGACTGTTTAATACCTCAAGGGAGAAGTTTTATGTTGGTAATTCTGGAGCAACTGAATCTCCCAAACTATTCCAAACAACAGAACACCTTTATTTTTGCTCTTCTGGTCCTGTTTCCTAGCACACTTTGGAGGAATCAAGGCACTCCAATGTAACAAAAACGAATTACCACCTTAAGAGTGTACGTAGCTATGGAAGGTTGTAACTATAATATAAACTTAGATTGCCTATCTCAGGATATGACTTGATTCTCATATCCTTTCAGATAAAAGGAGTCAACAAACTATAGATAAGAATGACACCGAAGATCACCACTATTATTCTAAACTACCATAACATTGTTTTTCACTATTCATCAGTGTCTTCGTTGTTGGACCATTATTATTGACTTTTCTCCTTACTTTTCACAATGAACAATATTTTATGCATCGTACACATCCTCTCCACTTCTTAACTTAACCAATTAATTACAAAATAACATTACATAATTTCTTTCATCATAAGTAAGAGTCAGTTATTCAGTTAGGCCTATTTATCTCTTGCCAAGGATCAGTTACGAAATATGTTGGCCTGGCTGTTTGAGGAAAAAAGAATCGAAAACAGAGAGAGAGAGAGAGAGAGAGAGAGAGAGAGAGAGAGAGAGAGCACTATACCTTCCTACAATACGGACTACAGTATATCGAGTTGTACTGTAACTGCGTAATACCGTATATATGGAGCAGGTGACGTGTGAGGTTGAAGGTGGTAGTATACTGCTGGTAAATATGGAGCAACTGATTCCTCCAAACTATTCCAAGCAACAGGACACCATTATATTTGTCCATCTGGTTTTGTTTCCTGGCATACTTTGGAGGAATCAAGGCACTCCTATCTACCAAAAGTATACTGTTCCCTTAAGGTGCCGGGTTGTGTTGTGTTCCAAGACTTAGCAAGGTCAGGTTAGCCTACTCGACAAAAGGAGTGTTGTCATTCTAACCTACAATTAATTACAACGAACACAATGAAAAAATCACTGGTACAACAAACAAACATAATTGTCGAGTGTAGGGTTGCTTACTTAATCGATGTTGTCACCAATATTCTGGACTTTTGTTTTTCTTAGTACTCTGCACCTACAACTAAATCCTACGACACTCCCATTGTAGGTATAGAAAGTTAAGGTGGGGTATATAATTCTTTTTTGTTACATTGGAGTGCCTTGATACCTCCAAAGTATGCCAGGAAACAACAGAACCAGAAGAACAAAAATAATAAGTGTTATGTTACTTGAAATAGTTTGGAGGATTCAGTTGCTCCAGATTTACAAACACAAAACTCCCCCCCCTCCTTAAGCGGAGTAACTAATGTATATATACTGGACACAAAACTTTCCCCATAAACCCAGAACTGCAGACTAATAATAAGCATTCGGACAAACCGCCTACTTAGCCTATACTGTATAATATTCCCCATCCTTGTAACCTGTGTCGTAATTATTAAGACTCAAAGCTGGGTTCATGTTGTGCCCAGGTTTAAGGGAAGGGTATAGTTTTGACATTTTTGGAGATAATGATTCCTTTTAAAGCATTCCAGGCAACAAGATACCATTATTTTTCTTCATCTGGGTCTGTTTCCTGGCATACTTTGGAGGATTCAAGGGGCTCCAATCTATCAAAAGTATACTCTCCCCTTAAGAGGTTCAATAATTACATGGGTCGGTGTTATAGCTCTACAATTACAGGGTTGCTAATTATATCGAAATGGCAGATGTGTCATATTTCGCAAATAAAATGTTCTTCATCTGCAGGGTCCTATTTTGTATCAATGAGACTAACCTAGAAGTTGTTGGTTGTTAAGTAGGTAATTAACTCACTTTTGTTACATTGGGATGTTTTGATTCCTCCAAATTATGTCAGGAAACAGTATGGTCCAGATGTGAACATAAATAATGGTGTTCTGTTGCTTGGAATATAGGTACTTGGAGAAATCATTTGCTCCAGATTTACCAACACTGTACTTTCCCCGTAACACAACACCGCACCACAAAGGACTTCAGTAGAGGTTAGGATGTACAGCCACAATGAAATATCCACCCACACTTTCCTTCCATCGTAGTAAATATCTTGGTAATAAAGAACAACACGTGTATGATTTTGCAGCACCTCATAAAAATAATAATTGAGAGGGTTGACTTGAGTAGGGTGTTGTATGATTATATTTTGATATGATACTGATTTATTTGCACGATAGAAGGAAAGTGTGGGTGGATATTTGATTGTGGCTGTACAGTACTAAACTATAGTCTGTCTGTCCGAGCGAATAGCCTATATATATCTTTAAAGGAGAAATCTGTTGTTGGTAAAGTGATGGGTAAATGAATCCTACAAATTATGCCACGAAACAAATCCCTTATTAGTAACACTGGGGTCGTCCGTTTCTTGGTTAAGTTTGGAGGAATCAGTAGCCCTCCAATATACCAACGAGAAATTAGTATATTGTTTTGGGTGGTAAATCTGGAGCAAATAATTCCTCTAAACTATTCCAGGCAACAGGATACCATTATTTTTCTTCATCTGCATGGGTCTGTTTCCTGGCATACTTTGGAGGAATGAAGACACTCCAATCTATCAAAAGAACCCCTTAACCCCGACACGTTTTGTTCATGGACTCGAGAAATACGCATGTTTTCTACACCTAATAATCACGAGTCTATGAACATGACTATTGCCGCCGACTGTACTGTATGTGTGCACGCAAGAGGCTACATGGAACACGTCGACAAAGCATAAATCAGATCTACAATACCATAATGATGATATACACTATCAGTGCCTAATTATTAGATTGCCCACTGTCTTTATCATCCTGGGACATCCTGCCTTTACAAATACCGGATATTATTATTATTATTATTACAATGAGAACGAGCACCAACCACAGAGAGCATACTTCCTCATATTATACAGTATATATATATATGCTGAATATTAATACCACACAATTAATAACATACTAAAATAACCTTAAATGACGCATAGATCAAGGCTATATAGATATCACAGACTAAAAGATACCACGCGGAACTGACTAAAATAGGATAAGCATTCTATATTTGTTCTTCTGGTGTGTGTGTGTGTGTGTGTGTGTGTGTGACAAAAGCTGACTAAACAAGCGGTGGACCAATTTGCCTAATGCAGTTGCCCCATTTTTTTATGGATGGATGGGTGAGTGAGCGTGGGTGGATGACGTTTCGGGCGAGAACTAAATATATATATATATATATATATATATATATATATATATATATATATATATATATATATATATATATATGTGTGTGTGTGTGTGTGTGTGTGTGTGTGTGTGTAAATGTCGAAGAGTTTCAGAAAGTGTATAAATTATGTGGAAGGCAACTATATAGGATGATGATGACAGCGATCTCTAGGTAGGGTGAGGACGTGGTATGGTGGTGGGTGTGGATGAGGACAATGCATGATGTAGTGGGTATATACGGGGAGGGGGAGGGTATATAACATAACATAACATAACATAGCATAGCATAGCATAGGGTTGGTTGTGAGAGTCATTATTAAGGGAGTACCGTATATAATTAACTCGCTATATTGAAGTGTCTTAATTCCTCCAAAGTGTAGGTACCAGAAAACAGAACCAGGAGAGCAAAAATAATGGTGTTATGTTGCTTGGAATAGTTTGCATGGAGGATTCAGCATTTGCTCCAGATTTACCAACACAAAACTTCCCCCTTCATTAATAAACATGCAGGAAGAATAACATTACTTACTCATAGCTCAGACACACCATGACTACAGAAACTGAGCACAACTGACAGATTAATAAAGTCACGAATAATATAACAATAAAAATAATAAGAGTATAGATAAAGTGATGAGTCAGGGGTGTTTTTAGTTTGTCTGTCTGTCTGTCTACTCAGGGCTTGATATAGGGACAATCAACACGGTGGGGGAGGAGGGTACAAAGCACAACTGACAGATTAATAAAGTCATGAATAATATAACATTAAAAATAAACAGGAACAACAAAAAACAACGACGACGTGGGTAGAACGTTGGTGAGTCAGGGGTGTATTTTGTTTATATGTCTGTCTGTCTGTCTGTCTACCCAGGACTTGTTATAGGGACAATCAAGACGGTGGCAGTGGGAAGGGGGAAAGGACAAACAGGCAAGTGAGCACGAAAGTATGTATGAGGAGGAGGGGGACGAGGGGAAAGATAAAGAGGGGAAATAGGAGAATGGGAGTACAAGAAGAGCCGCCGTACATGCATGAGCGAGATGGAGAATAGAACGAAACGAGGAGAAAGAATAGAAAAGTAGAAGAAGTAAGAGAAAAGCAGAGACAGAGAAGAAAAGTGGATGCCAGAAGAGGAGCAATGGGAAGGAAGTGCCAAGGTCAGATGAGATTATAATGCATTTTGTTTTTTTCTAATCCTGGGGAAATTGCACTGATTTTCATTTACATAATCTGTATACCGTACATGTTGCTAGTTTATTATTTTCAACGTTCATAAGTTGCACATAAATAACTAAGATATGTAAATTTGATTGTGTAACTAGTCTTAAATGGATTTATAATATATCTGCAGAACAATCCAAGAATTTAAATTGGTTAGTCTTTACATTTTCGCCATGATACAAAATAAAAGATGTGTGTATGTGGGGGGGGGGGGGAAGGGAATGTAGGGGAGCATATAAATATTACTGAGGAACCGGTACAAGTGCATGAGGGAGGAAATGCATGAAGGGAAAAAGTAGAGCAATGATAGAATAGAGAACAGGCAGCTGTGGGAGGAAGGGAGGAGGGGGGGAGGAAGGTGGAAGTAGGGGAAGAAAGAGGGGAGGGAGGAAGGAGGGGGGTAGGGAGGGAGGAAGGAGGGGAGAGGAGGGAGGAAGGAGGGGAGAGGAGGGAGGAAGGAGGGGAGAGGAGGGAGGAAGGGAGGGGAAAAACACACACTATTCCGATATTAAAGGGAGGAAGGGAGTGAGGAATGAATGAATGAGTGAGTGACCTTTGTGTTATATAGATATCACGCCCACCATCATAATAATAATTCTGTCATTCCCAAAATAACCTGGTTGAGTGGGTCGGTCGCTCGGTTGGTCGGTACAGTCACGGCAGATAGTCCTTGACCAGTGTGTTATAAATAAGGGGAAGTCTGGTTGGTTAAGGACTATGTGTTGCGACTGTACAAACTATAAATATATATATACGGTATATATATTCGTGTCCAAGTATACCAGCTGTATGACCTTTCCATTTAGTATATTGGAGTGCCTTGATTCATCCAAAGTATATAATTTATGCCATGAAACAAGACCATATGAATAAATGTAATGGTGTCCTGTTGCCTGGAATAGTTTGGAGGAATCAGATACTCCAGATTTACCAACACTTTGAGGGTAAATTGGTGGTCTAGCCTACTGCTGATTCCTCCAAACAGATTCCCCACTAATTAAAGTTAGATATGGTTGTCTATTTCCTGGCATAGTTTGGAGGAATCACACACCTCCCAATTCACCAACATAAGATTCTCCACTGAAGCTTATCTCGTCTGCAACACATGGTATGATAAAAATAATAGTAACAATAACAATAATAATAATAATAATAATAAAACAATAATAATAATAACAATAAAAACAACAACAACAATAATAATAATAACAACAACAATAGCAATAATAATAATTATAACAATAATAATCATAACAATTATCATACTAATAATAATCATACACATGTGTACAGTATAGAAAATATAAAGTAACCACCAACACAGTACTATTATCTATACAGGATATCTCAGCATGGTGTATAAACAATGTAGCCAGAGTGTAAACAGGATATTATATACTTTACAAGAAAAAAAAAAAAAATCTTCTTTCTTTTGTAAATACCCGAAAGCGCTTTATATTTCGTAGTTTCTTTTTCCTTACACACACACACACACATATTTACTTTGTTGTGTACAGTCACAATCAATAGTTATGTATCAGGTAATTTAAAAATTAGTCCAACGATTGAACCCATCATTATTATGAAAATATCAATATTCTATAGTTTTCTTCCCTCCTCACACTCTCCTTCTTTCGTCCAATTCCCTCCTCTCTTCCCCCTTCTCTCGTTCTTACAACAAGTTTCCTCGTCTCTCCCTCCCTCCTCACACTCTCCTTCCAACAACTTTCCTCGTACTCTCTCTCCCTCCTTCCCTCCTCTCTTCCCTCCCTCCTCACTCTCTCCTTCTTCCGTTCACTTCCCTCTTGTCTTTCCCTCCCCACCCTCTCCTCTTATCCCTCTCTCCCTCCTCACTCCTTCTTTCTTACAACCACTTTCCTCCTCCCTCCCTCCTCTCTTCCCTCTCTCTTTCCCTCCTCCCTCTCCCGTTCTTACAACAACTTTCCTCTTCCCTCCCTCTCTCCCTCCTCTTGTCAGGTGTCCAGTAAATGTCTCCCTCTCTCTGCCTTAATATCATCACTATGCTTGATTCTCTCCATCCTCTCCCTCCAGCATACCTCATCTCTCTCTCTCTCTCTCTCTCTCTCTCTCTCTCTCTCTCTCTCTCTCTCTCTCTCTCAGAATATCGTAATAATAATGGCATTACAAATCAGTTATATCAAAATTTTAGATATTTCAAAGAATCATTGATATGAGTAGAATTAATATACAGTACCAGTAAGTGCCAAATATCTGAGAGAGAGAGAGAGAGAGAGAGAGAGAGAGAGAGAGAGAGAGAGAGAGAGAGAGAATGATGATGGACAACACGAGAACAATAAAATCGTAATAAAAATATAATCCGAGTGGTTCCCCGTAAAGCCAAAGAAAATCATTAAGCTGATAAGAACAGCTACTACACTTTGATCTTAGCCAAAAGACAGATAAACAAATAAATATATAATATTAAATAATGTATAAAAAAACTGTGGACAGAAAATGGTAGATAGCGTTTTCTATGACATAACTCCACTAAGAAGAACGGAGCTTATCATTGCAGTAACCTCGTCAAAATCCTCTATACCTCAAATTAAATTATCTCCAGGTGTAATGCTTGAAACAGGGAAAGATATAACATTACTATAACTTTACACAGACGAATTATTGTACTCTACTGTGACAATTTAGACCGACATTATAATTAGACTCATGTTTAAATAACTCTTTTGTTTACATATTAGTTTGTGTATTTTATCCTGTAAATTTACCAACTACCTTCCAAGTATAGCCTAATATGACCTTACACAGACCTACATTATATTTTGTTTCATGCATGAATTACTCTTTTGTTTGCATTATA